>CAXHUL010000244.1:60755-77470 GCA_964019695.1 Loripinus fragilis | reverse complement strand
CAATCATGTAAACATTGAGCAAGGTCAGCTAAATTTTGATTGGTTTACGCATCACTGCGTTGTAACAGAACGATTTGATTGGCTAAAGCGAGAAACGCATATTTTATCGTTGAAACGCGTTGGGGGCTGCTAATGAATATTCATGAGTTTCGAAATACGTTGATTCGCGTTTCATACGCAATTTAAACTCAACGCACGTACAATGCGTTGGAAACGCACATAAAACGCGAATTCGCAGGACAAATACGCGGGCGGTAGTGTACTTCAGAACAAGTTTTTCGTATAATTTCTGCCCTAGATCCATCCAAAGCAATCGGATTAGATGGTATTGGGCCTAGAATAATTAAAACTATAGGGCACATACTATCCCCAAGCATAGCGGCTCTGAGAAACAAGAGCATACTTACTGGAAAATTTCCTGATCAACTCAAGCTTGCAAAGGTCTTCCCAGTACATAAGAATGGCAGTAAATCTGACCCAGCCAATTATAGGCCGATATCCATATTGCCAACCATCTCAAAGATCTTTGAAAGGCATGTTAATAAACATTTGATGGCATATCTAAATAAATACACAAAACCCAATCGAGTTTTCGCCAAAAGCATAGCTGCTTGCCAAACAGCACTTGTAAAACTAATAGACCAGTGGATGGCTTGTATTGACAAAGGGAATATTATTGGATCATTGTTTTTAGACTTCAGGAAGGCATTCGACTTAGTAAATCATAATATTTTGATCAAAAAGCTATCAGTTTATAAAATTAGTAATCAATCCCTCCAGTAGTTTATATCTTATCTGGAGTCCCTACACCAAACCATTGATAGTGGCCAAGGAATGTCCACTCGCTCCTTGATACGATCAGGTGTCCCTCAAGGCTCGATCTTAGGGTCAATACTATTCTTATTGTTTATTAATGACTTGCCACTGTTGCTGAAAAATTGCCATGTTGACTTCTTTGCTGACGATGCCACCGCTCATATTAGTAACACAGATATTGAAATGATAACTGCTGAACAACAATCTGTTTTTTCGATTGCAGTATCTTGGAGTAAGCAAAATATATTGCCAATTAATTACGATAAGACCACATATATGGTACTAGGTGCAAAGAAGCGCATTAAAGACGAACACCACCTTGTTCTAAAAGCTGACAATCACACCATTGAAAAAGTGACAAAACAAAGACTTCTATGCATTATCATTGACGACCAGCTTACATGGACAGCACACATAGACTACCTCTGCTCAACGCTATCTGCTAAAATTTCGCTACTTAGACAATTATCCGCATACGTGCCCCAAAAGAGTCAAAAGTTCTACTATCAAAGTTATATTTTGCCTTTACTTGACTACGGTTGTAACACATTGGGAACGACATCTAGCGCCTCTCCAAATTACAAAAACGTGCTGCGCGAATAATATTAAAAGCCGATTTTTTGACACCATCAAAACTCATGTTTGAAACATTGGGAGGGCTGTCTGTACCAAAACGGATATTTTATAACAAGGCGATACTTACTTATAAAGCCCTTAATAACCTTACCCCCGCATACATAACCAATTTGTTGACACCCATATCTAACACTCATTCTTTTTCCCTTAGGTCACAAGAAAACGGAGCCTTGTGTATACCGAGGTCACGTTCTGCGCTATATGATCGCTTTTCTCACATTATGGAATTCCCTGCCCCAAAACATATGTACAATCAATACCTTAGCTAGTTTTAAAACTCTATTTGAATATACTGTCGTGCCAACCAGGAGTGACAGTAACGTGATACTTTGTTTCACTTGCTAAGAGGAACACTAACGTGTACACTTCGCTTGGGCATGCGCGAATCGATATAGATCGCTTGTGTTTTAATCATATCCTGTGGATAGGATTAATACACAAGTGATACATCGATTCTAAGTCCCTGATAGTTTTGTGAACAAAACATGACGTCACTGTCAGGACAGTACATCTGTCTTTAGTCCGGTTAGGGTCGAAATCAGGCTATAGTTTCATTTCATAGCATTACCTCAAAGCTCATTCGGTCTAAGATACTCAGTCATAGCGAAAGTTCTGTTTTCTAATGTATAGTGTCAAATGCAACCTACGCTTGCTCGAGCGCTATTAAACACGACTATCACATCTTTTGTAAAAAAATTGAATAGGTGCACTTACCTCGTGCAAGTAGTATGTCGCACGGGTTTATTAAGCGGCTAGCAATAGGCTAGACGGCTTACCGAAAATTAAGCCAAGTAGGTCAAGTTAATTTGGATAAAAACAAAATGAATACCAAGTTATAAACATATACTCTTAGTACAACAATAGACAATTTAGGCAAGTAAAGCAGACAATGTGATATCATACTTTTCAACGGGGTCGATGTGCAATTGTTTAAATATCCAAGTTAATTTAAATTTACATTCTGAAGTTTTTAGGCATAGCATCTTCAGTCTTTATGTCTTACGATCTTACTGAACACGTTAGTTACATGTTTATCGCATCCTTTACCATTTTAAACCACAAATGCTTATGTACATATTGTTTATTGTCTTTATATTTATAATTGTGTATATATTTTGCTTTATAGAGGGCCACTTGGTAGACTGGCTAATTTAGCTGAAAGTGCAACCCTCTTGAAATATAGTATATATAAAAAAAGAAATCAGGTGTTTTCACTTGCATTTTGCCGTGTTTTGACGTCAATATAAACACCATACGAGCGTATTTCTACGGTATCTGCAAAGTCAGTTTTCCCCAAGAAAACATGTTCTGATGTCTCTAGGTTTATCTTATCCCGTATATTCACCAGCAACCCAAACCCGACGGCTCTACCATTATTCACTACCATTGTGTATCTTGCCATTCAAGTAGCGTGTTTTGACGCAATATTTGACTGCATTACGAATATGATTGGACGTTTGTTTAATTTGTACATTGTCAAGTCGACGCCAAATAACCAAGCATGGTCATACGGGGTTTCTTGATCTTTATTCTGACACTAATGTCACATTTAACGTTTTCATATGTTTTCATCTTGTAGCGAAAATTGTAGCGTCCAAATGACGTTTTGATATTTCATCACATGCTATAAATACGCAATTAGAAATTTTCAAAAGCGATTTCACCAAACCGTCATTTAAACACGCAAAAACTATATTTTCTTCCGTTGCGTTTCTTTATTGCTTAAGTATAGCTGTTGACTCAGATGTATAGAATCAAAACACATAAAATAGGCCACTGGCTGGATATGGTTTACCTCCCCCCAGGGGGAATTCTGTAGACCATATTTTTCTTAAAGCCCAATGTCTTGCAAGGATTTTGCAACATGTTAGCCCTCTGACAATGGCAGCGTTAAGCTGTAACAGCCTGTTACATACGTTACCCTACAAAGTATTTGATAATTAAATTTCTTTTTAAGACTTCAGAAAAGTGCAAAAGATAAGGTAAGATTTCCAAATTGGTTATATTTTCTAAATAAGCTATTACTGGGCCACAGATAAGGACATTCAAAAACAAATATAGTCACTCCCGATGTAGTTTATGTTACATTTTTTCACTGAACCCCCTTTTAAATGATAAATGCATCTAATATAGTTTGTCTTAAATTTTATTGAAACCAGTTTATGTTCAATAATTTGGTATTACATTAAAGTAATTTTATTTACCTTTTTTCAAAAATGCAAACATTACGTTTCTATCTTATATACTTTCTGAGTTATTAGATGATGAACATGGTACCCCCATATCACAGAAAAATGTAAAATGTAATTCTTCAGGCCTCGCGCTGGCCATAGACCCCACTTCCCTCCAGGGGGAATTTAGTACACTATGATTTCCAAATACTACATTATATAAGCCACAAAATGAAATATTTTAGCCCTCTGAGTATGGCAGCGTTAGCGAGTAACATCATGTTACGTACGTTACCCTCAAAATAACATTAAATTTTCCTGATAATGTCTCCAACATGACATATTCACACTTTTTTTGAAGTCTGGCACATGTTTCAGAACTTCTTATAGCACAGTTGCACAATTTTAGCATTTATTTTATAAATGTCTTGAGTTTTTGCCATTGTATATGTTACTAAGTGTTTCATTTGTTATTTCCAAGTATCACTATGGCAGTTATCGACTATACATGTATCACATCCATCAGTGAATATAGTAAATCTATAAGGCTGCTATTCAAATGAATTAAAGTTCCTTATCATGGTGTCTTACACTATTTTACAGCCCAGGTTACATACGTTACTCTCTGAATATCACTTAACATTCAAGATATGGTCTCCAACACGACCTGCTTGTACATGTACTTATTTGCATGCTGGAACAGGTCCATGTACTTCTTTTTACTCTGGCTCATTTGCTGAGGAAGTAACTCAAAACACAAAATACATAAACTCTTTCTTTTATAGAGACATCAAATATAGTTGACATAATACTCATGGAAAGTTTGTAACATTCAGTGAAATGCGTGAGTAACAACTTAAAAGATCAAAGAATACCCATCAGGTAGAAGGTCTAGAGCAAATCTTCATATATTATCCAAGGGTTTTAAAGAATTTTCCTATACAACTTATTACCCCTCTATCAGATTTATCTTGCAAGGATTTTGCAATATGCTAGCACTCTGGTAATGGCACCATTACCCTGTTACAGCCAATTATATATATTACCCATCAACATCTTTGATAATTTTAGTAAATGACATGACTTCTGAAAAGTGCAAACCATAAGGTAAGATTTCCAAATTGGATATATCATCCAAGTAAGCTATTTTTGCATCACAGATATGGACGTTTGAAGACAAATATGCACCCCAAAGTGTTACGTATGTTACTTTTTTCATTATTCCTATATAAATGATTTGTGAAACTAATATAGTTTGATATTTTTTTTAATGTGAATGTGCTTACTAACTCATTTTGTATTAAAGAATGTTTATGTACCTTTTGGAAACTGCAAATATTATGTTTATTATCTTTTATAAGGTTTTAGTTGTTGAGTTTTGAACATGGTAACCCCATATCACACAAAATGTGAAATATAATTCTGTGGCTCTTTTGTTAGGATACAATCAAGATTTCTTTCACCCTGAGGTACTCGATTTCCTTCCATTTATTTTCCACACTTTTTGTCCATATCATGAAAACCTCACTTGTTTTTCATGGGAAAGATTTGATAGTTCAATCTTTGTATGTACATCTTAAGGACAGAAAAGCAGGGTGGAGGTAAGCTCATGTTCATGTCATTTGAAATAGTCAGTATATGTGTATGGCTTTGGTACTTTTTTCAGAAACATATCCTACTGCAGCTTTATTCACAATTACATAAATAGCACATGTTAGGGCTTCATATCACAGATGAGTGCTTAGAGCAATTCTTTATTTGTTTTACTACCCTTCTTAGAATGTTGATGAACTAGTGGGGGAGGGGTTCTCTATCAATTTGATAGGAATAACCTTTCCGTGGTACTAACACATCGGCACATTGGTAGTGTCACAATCTGTTAAACAGTGTATTACTGTACATCTCTTCCCCCATTTTCTGGCCAATGCTGTTGACATTCAGAAGGTCCACATTTTGTTGCATACACCATTGTTGAACAAAACACCCAGGTTATCCTCAGCGAGAATGTTTGTAAGACTTTATAGACTGCTGTTTATACATTGTATATATGTATCAGTGACAAAACCAACATGCCCTGCCTTTAGTGCTTAGTTGAATACTGGTGCCATTAGATCCATGAAGGTCGCAGGAAAAGCTATCATGCTCTGTAATTACGACATTAACATCGACGTTATGTGCAGCACTACATGGCCAATCTAATGTTGGTTCAATGTGAGATTGCAAGCCATGCTGAAGTTTGGACTTGTCAGTTTTGGTGGGAATTCTATCAGGAGTTGACAGTGACCATGGTACAGTTCCCAGAAAGAACGGCAGTGTCAACTCAAGGTCAACATTATGTCCAATAGAAAGTAGGTCATGCTTACCAAAGATGCTCCTTTAAGCTCTCATCTGGCTGTTTACGTTTTGTAAACTGGGCAATTTCTTCTTGCTTGACCTCGCAAGCATCAAAACTTTATTAGCTTGTAGCATTTTATGGGGGATGTGAAAGACAGATTTTTTAAACTTAAAGTGGGTCAATGAAGTCTGCAACAGCCTTCCTGCCAATGTCATCAGCCTCAATAAGATCCTTAGCTATGCCAGGCTTAGCAGGCACACCGAAAGACAAAAAGTACAGTTCATTCCTGGGAGTTCTTTGTCTTCAAAACTAGAACTAAAAGGATTGGTGAAGCCTGAAACTGCCTCTAGTACTCATTCTACTTTGCATCTGAGCAAATTGAATATTTCATTTCAGTGCATTGAAGAGGTGTTTCAATTTATTGAGCTCTGATGTGATGAGCAATACACCATTCCATCTGTAGTACGAAGCGTAGTTCTAGTTGCTAAACCTATAATACCTCTTTATTGTTTGCCTGATAGTTATGTCAAAAGCATTTCTCAAGCAAAGAACCAATGGTTGTGACATGCTAAACCCATTTTGTTCGAGAAGTTCTTTGCATCTGTGATGAGTATCAAATTTATGAGTGTAATCAGTTACACAGGTAAATAATGTGCATATTGTTGTGATCGTTTGCAATGAACATTGGGAACAAGGCATACAGATGGAGATGACATGCAATTCAAATTGTTTTCCTTGTAGCCCTAATCATTGTCAACAACATCTGAATTATATCCATATTCCTTGCCCAGAAATAACTGTTTCACAGTGACTGTCTTTCAGAACTTCCAATTTGAATGCATGGTATCTATTCTGTTTATGTGAGCAAACAGCAAAGGTTGATAGATCACATTATATTATTAGTTTAAGTCACCATAGATTAATAAGGAACTTCAATTTATATCAGCCTTATAAATTTCTAAATTCTCTGACAGACTTTATACATGTATAGTCAACAACTTTTATACAGATACTTAGAATAACTTATGTGTCATTTGGTAACACACACAACAGTTAAAGCTCAAGGCATTTATTAAATGAATACTTAAAATAGGTAAACCTTGTTATAAGAAGTACATAAACCTGTGCAAGCATGCAAATAAGTATAAAAAGGGCTAATTAGAGACATTAACTTAAATGTTTAATGCTATTTTGAAGGTAACATACATAACATGGACCTGAAAAATGGTGTAAGCGACCATAATAAAGAACTTTAAATCATTTAAGTAGCAGCCTAATAGATTTACTATATTCTGTGACAGATGTAATACAGGCATAGTCAATAAATACCATACTGATATTCGGAAATAACGTAGGAATCACTAAGTAACGGATACAACTAATTACTCAAGACATTTATAATATTAATACTAAAAATATGTAACTGTGTAATAAGAAGTTCATAAACCTGTGTCAGCATGTAAATATGTACGAACATGACATGGTTGAGACATTATCAGGGACGTTTAATGCTATTTTGGGGGGGGGGGGGTAACGTATATAACCTGCTGTTACACGTTAACGCTGCCACTCTCAGAGGGCTAACATCTTTTGTGTCTTATATAATGTAGTTTCAGAAAATCATTGTGTACAAAATTCCCCCTGGTGGGGGGAGGGGGGTCTATAGCCAGCTCAAGGCCTAAAACCAGAAAACATCTTAAATACCCAATTCCAGTCAGTTTTCACCAAGCTTGTTCCCCTGAAGCTGCGGCACCTTGTTGAACTTGTGTTCCCAAGGAAACTAAGCTCTCCATCAATGCAAAACATTACAATATCAGTCTCTGGCGTATCTAAGCAGCTTCTTAAGTTAATTCCAGGGAAAGCAGCAGGCCCAGACAATATGTCTCCTCGCATTCTCAAGGAACTTCACCATGAAATAGCTCCCATTCTAACATATATTTTCAATACATCTCTCTGAAGGTATTGTTCCAGACGATTCGAAAATGCCTATGTAACACCCGTCTACAAAAAAGGGTCCTAAATACAAACCGGAAAACTACCGCCAGATATCAATAACTTGTATCTGTTGCAAGGTCATGGACTTCAGCAAGGCATTTGATAAAGTTGGCCATCAAAGGCTTCTGCTGAAGCTCCATCGACTGGGTATAAACACAACTGTGATTGCATGGATTAAGTCCTTCTTATCGGGTAGATCACAGAGTGTGGTCCTCAATGGCGAACAGTCTGGTGCCTGCTCAGTGTTGTCTGGGGTGTCGCAGGGATCCGTACTTGGGCCCTGCCTGTTTCTCATGTACATAAACGACATGCCAGACTCAATCAAAAGCAACATCAGGCTGTTTGCCGACGACACCATCATGTACCTTACCATTACAAATTACTCAGACTATCAAGCCCTACAATCAGACCTTACCACTCCCGAATCCTGGGAGAGTGAATGGCTTATGGCATTCAATCCTGAGAGTGTGAAGTCATTATGATCACAAAAAAGAAAAAAATAACAATACTCTTTGACTATAAGCTTCATGGTATCACACTTCAACTTACAAAACATGTAAAATATCTTGGCATCCAAATCTCAGATGATTAAGCACCGAGCAGACGCATCAATCAGATGACTACTAAAAGTAACAACACTTTGAAATTTATTTAAAGGAATATCCAAACAAATATCCACGAAATTTAAGAGACAGCCTATGAAACTTATGCCAGGCCTTTATTATAATATTTGGCAACAGTTTGGGACCCCTGGCAAAAGAAATACATCAATCAAATAGAAATGGTACAACACAGAGCTGTCCACTACATCTTCAATACCTATAACTTCACCAGCAGTGTTTCCTCCATGCTAAACCAACTGGCACTGCCCACTCTAGAGAAACGCAGAAAAATGCCTCTCTGAGTATGTTCTATAAAATTAATCATGGTCTAGTAAGAATTGAATTTCCTGATTATATCAATCCAACTCTAAGAAATCAATTTTCCACCCCGTACTCAAGGGTTGATGCACACGGACATTAATTCTTCCCAAGGACCGCAAGACTATGGAACAACATACCCCACGACTTGATCAGCTGTCCAGCCCTGGAAGCATTCCGAGCTGGAATTGATCAATACCTTCACTAAAGCGCCCACAACACCAATCATCCATCATCATCATCATTCACGCATTATATCATCTACCATATACAACTTTTATTTGTGTCAGTCTCACAGCATGTCTCCTTCTAAACAATAATTAATTGTAGTACGAAATTAGTTGAAATTCCAAATAATATGTATTCTCAATTTATCTATACATCTTAATTGATAAATGTTCTTTTCATGTTATATTCTGATTATTTTGACAAAAAAAAATCTATTGCCATTTTCGCGCGCACTCCACGTAATACTTTTCTTGAGGTGTTTGGAGTATCCGGCAGATACAGATAACTTAGACAGATACAGTAAATACTAGAACGATATACAATGTAAAACAGCTAGGAAAGCAGATGCATCGATCGGACTGCACATATAGGAATTGATACAACCAAGCACCACACCGACCAGGCACACCACATGGGAAAGCATCAAAAACACAAGAAAGCACGACACACAAGAGAGCCAAGAGGTGTATTTATTCACCTTTGAAACGCTTTACACCTGTATACCTGTGTATACCTGTAGTAGTTTTGAGCCACATTGCGAGAAAAAGGCACTTCGAATTAATTTAAATAACAAGGAGACTAACTAGTCCAGATATATACTCAGAAAAACAATTGAAGGATATTCAGATTCAGTCCCATTTCTAACATCCAATACAATAAAAACTTTACTAATTATGCATGCATTTCATAGTTCAGGACATCTGCAATCAAAATGGATGCTTTATTTTAGTCACGCTTCAATGGTTTAAGTACAATACAAATCCAAATGATTCAACCCTCACAAACGTTCAAAAATGATTGAAACCCATTTTTATCGTTTGTATCCATGATGACTGGCTCCAAAATCTTCGCTGGTTCTCCCTCCAAAAAATGGCACCTAATTTTGAAGCTGTTGTAAGTGTTTTATTGCAAAGTTGTGGCCCAATTTGCCGGGGTATGCCATATCTGTGTATTTTTGTTGAAGAAGTTGTCCCATTATTAGGGGCAATGACTAATTAATTGGTGTTAACTTTTGTCTGTGGTCGCAATAAGAACATAAGTAATGACCTAGTAAAGGTTGCAGCAAAAATTGAGAGCGCTAAATTTTTGGATAGAGAGGGTCGGTACATTTGATGTAGTACGGTATTGTAACCAATGACCCGTGAATTTCAATTTGCATTTTGATGAATTACATTGCGATAATTCTATCAATGAAAAAAATAATTTGTTTGAAAATTATATTCCCAAATGTTATAAAGTCACAAGAATTTTAATATCATTCAATTGTTTTTCTGAGTACATGTGCTCAGACAATGTTCGAAATTTTAACTATTCATTATCATACTGAATAAGAAAATAAAATAAAGGTCGGCAATGAAATTTTAATCACACTTACGTTTTTCTATAAATTGGTCAGCACATGAGATGATGGTTCTTGTTACGTCGGCGTGTGCCGAAGTCTCTGACGAGCCTGCATGTATGCATGACCACGCCAGGGCTTTCGTTTCTCGCATAAACAAAGTATGCAAGTTGAAGAAGACTCCGAACAATTTTAAGACATCTAGTCCCTCTGTACACGCCAGAATGAGCGATTATTAGAGGATTTTGCGGATATGCGATAAGACCAAATCTCGTGTTTGTATGCCCTTTTCTCATGATCCAGTTACTTAACCCTTGTCACGCTGAATTCTAATTGGTGATTTGTTATGATTGTATCGGACTTAAAAATCAAACTAGTTTTGCCAAACAAACATAATTTGAAGAAAAGGAAACTTACCCTCCCCCAAAATTTTCACAACATCTATCCCAGTAAATGAAATGTAGCAGGTCCCCAGCAGCATACTAAAGATAAACGTTTACCAGGCATGCTAACGTATAAAGCTGGCCACCATTTTCGCCTGCGCTTCAGTTGGTTGCACGAGTAAAGTGTACATAGGCTATTACACCGACTATTGTAGTATTGCACCTCAAATGGAACACAGTTTTTCGTTTATTTTTTTTAACTAATTACATGAAGGTTTCTTCACCCTGAAAATTTGCATGTGCATAGATATAGCAATACCCTAACTAGATTTAAATTTTGGTGGAGAATGATATTAATCTTACTGCTCTGATATCTTGTAAAAATAAATAACTTGGTTTTTGTTGGAATGAAAATACCCTTTTAGTACCAATTTTCGTACTGTCAGTGTAATAAAAATAGTGAGTATGATCAGGAAATACCAAACCTGGGATAGATATCGTAGTATTTGCTCAGCTATAAAATGTTCATTAGAGATTACAGCAGACGATTATTTTGTGACATCAAATGGTGCGGTTTACGATACAATCCAAGCTGCTAATACAGTTCTACGGATAATGGGCTATTTACACATTTCATGCCTACCACGTACCATCATTTTGCCTGCTTCTGTCTGTCAACCGATCTGTATGTTCTGTATGTGCGAGTGTACAACTTGAAATACACAGTCCTGAAAATACGAATATGATCACAGATGTACGGGCACTTACATGTACTGCATTTCATTTTATATCTAACTCTAACTGTTTCTGTATAATGGGAAAAAATGCCTGTTTTCATATGGGAGTGGTGCGATCAATAAGCAGACCCATTTATGGAATAGCTATGCAAATGAGCGCTTCCAACTAAGAGGGCATTTTGGGCAGAAGACATCTACAGGTGTAGCCTTTCGTTTGGGTCACCGTCTTTGAGGCATGGTTAGATAACTGTTGACTATGCTGATGTGCAGCTACATTTGAAACCCACTTATGCATTGTTGTAAACTGTCTTATATTAGCATATACATGGCTTTATGTTCAACTGATAGTCATTGATCCATAACACTCAAGGTACAAGAAGGGAATGTTATTTGGCATAAAACACTAAGAATGTAAAAATCCCATCCTATAACAGCATATATGAAAACGTATACAAACTTCAAAAAAATATTTTTGGTTAGGGTTTTTGGTTAAAATATATTTTTCGAATTTAATTTAAAATTCCCATTTTAGATTTAATGTTATTGCCAAAAACCAGTGTTCCATTTGAAGGGTTATATTATAGTAGTCTTATTTGACAGTGTACAACAGCGCTCTGTCTGACACGCCCAGTCTTTGTTAGCTTGTCGCACTATAACAGATTTCTAACTTTAATGGAGTACGCATGGATATTAACTGAGGCGAGTTAAAATGTAAACGCTCTAACGAACCCTTGTCAGTGTGATCATTAAATTGTTGAACGATAGCAAGCGCTTGCTCAATAAAAATAATGGCGGCGTCCAATAACAAAAAAATCAAATCCCCCAAATGGTTGGAAATCAAAGCAAAACACCTTCCTACCTTCAGTTTAAATTGTTCCATTTCATATATGCACACAAAGAAACATACATCGTCATTCCGAAAATCGAATCAGAAAATATTGAGTGCATAGTCCCTCGTGAAAACCCATTATTGTATTGGTAGCCATCTTGGATTTTCGGGCGAAACATCTATTGACTTGAATCGCGAGCGCTTGCAAGAACCTTGGCGAGCGCCTGCGTTCAGAGATAAAGCACTTGATAGCACTCCGAGCGCTGGCATTGTTGAACACGCCTCTGGTTTGACCAGAATTATCTGACCCGGTATCACTCGAACCCATTGATGGACTGAACCGGCCTGACGGTTGAAATATACCTGGTGATAGAGGTTTGTTGATAACCGAGGACAAGGCTTTTTTTGTGAACGCCAATACTTTCACAAATAATTTAGATAAATCTTACTTACATAAACACGAAGTTATCTTTCCACATAAGTCATGTACCACATTGAACGCAAAATTCTAACATTTTCTGATGTGCGGTGTTATAAATATCAAAATCTCATAACACGAACAAGTAAAGGTTATACCATAGTCTGTCCGTCTGTACGATCGAGCTTTAGCGAGTAGATTTTTCATGTACAGACTGAAAAACCATGGTAGCAGTATTTTATACCACCTACATCAGTGTAGATCTTGCACATTACACTCTGTGCTAAAGTTAATAAGGGCGGTATAAAAAAGAAGGTTATTTATTTTGCTTCGCGTATAACAGCTGATGTTTTAACGAGGCTCCATAAGTTTGACCCTTTAATTTGTAGATGTGGTAAGAGTCGATTTAGCTTCTGTGTGAGGTCAAGCTGTCACATTTTCAGCCAAAGCGAGTTAAGTTCACCAAATCGGTCATTTTTACGTCCAATCCCCATTTTAACATGTAAACAGTGTATTTACAAAGTTTAACGCTTTCAGGTTTATAAGTTTAGTTTAGGTTAATGTCTTTTAAACAATCAAGTAAAAGAAAAGCAATGGAAATGGTCAATAGTCATTCCTTACGACGTTTATCAATAGCATGTGTCCCCCTAATTGCCCAAAATGCTGTCCCATCGTCATAGCATGTAATTTTAAATATGTATTATGCTCAAATGGTTGTTTTTTTTTATAAACAGTTTTCAACTTTATTTTATTGACACACGTGTATAGCTTTCATTCAATGCCCCTCATTTGATTGAAAAGTGAAAAACACTTTTGTTGTATTGATGATTAATGTCCCACAATCTAATGTGAATTACGTTACCAATTTAACCATATCACAAATGACAAACCATGCATGTTAGGCTCACATCAAACGACTCTATGTCAAGAGGATTGATATTGTTATGGACAAAAGAAATGAATTAGGGGAAACATTTGTTTATTTTTCGCAGATGAAAAGACATCTGAGGTTGTCTATAAAATCTACAGTTTTGTGAATTACGTTACCCTATGTGTATTACAATTATTGCAATTGAAGCCAATGTAAGAACTATAACCTAACTATATATCAAACCATACAAGAACTTTACAAGAAGTTGTTTGCATAGAAAAAAATAAGTGAGAATTTAAATATGTAAATTACGTTACTGTGCATTACGTTACTACAGTTTTACTAAAATCCAAATACCTCTCGTAATGCATACACTAGCTGAAAACATGTTTGTTCTCAATCAAAGCAAATCTTTCCCAGTTAACAAAAATCAATTTAAACCATATAACAGTTGTCATTTTATCTAAACAAGGATTTACCTATAAACTCTGGGTACATCAACTCCCATATTCATGTAACTTACAAAGATACTCATTATATCAACACAACAAATGCAAAATAATTTGTTTGAAAAACACAATTGAATAGTGTAAATCTCTAAGGGATTGTTCGTATGGTTTTTGAAATGAGCTGGATTAAACTTAGGTTACGTAATTCACAAATCGGTAACGTAATTCACATTCTAAAAAACAACAACATATTAGCCCAATCAAAGGGCCAAAGGCAACAAATCGACGGTGATTATAAGTTTCTGACTTGTTGTTTAATTGTTATTTTCTCTTTTTCAAACCATTTTTAACTCGTTGCTGCTACCACTGGAGGTTTATTGGTGAGTTTATGTGTTTACTTTGAAAGTGGCACTCTCGCTATGCATCCTGGTCCATTCCAGTTGATCACAGTGACCTCATATGTTCTCATGAGTTACTATGTTGATAACTTCTATGATTTATATGATAGATAAAATAGTTAACTTGAATTTATAACTTCTTATCTTCAATTAAAGTGAGCAAATTGGCTCTGTAAATTACGTTACCATGAACATTTTGCCATATTTCTGAGAAAGGCGTATCTTTGTGAATGATGCAAACTTTGCTTTTTGTATTATATGTACTCGAAAAGGCATTTATTGAAGATAGATTATTTATTCTGCATTGTCTCAGTTTGTAGTGAGCCACAACAAGTTTACAAATATATGGAATAGTTAAAATCATTATTCTATAATCATATTTTAAAGTGTAATTCCAACAAGTTTAATGAAACTAGATGCAACCGCTTACTTCCAATGTGCAAAGGATGACGAAAAAAGTGTTAAGCAACACACTAGAACCTGATATTTTGCAGAAAAATATATGTTTCTACGCAGGAAATAAGACCAGCGTGTAAGGTATGTGAATTACGTTAGCGACCTAGTGGCACAATTTTCTTTATACAAGAATACAATTTATTATTTCCAATACCTAAAAGGATGTAATTTTTAATATTCATAATCTCCTACTTCAAACTAATATTTTTTTCCTGGTCAACTCTTCAAATTTGATGGATACAATTAAACCAATTACTGTACTCATAGAATTACAGTTGAATTCCACTGTCAATTCATATCAAATCTGCTTAGATCATGCTGAGAAGCAAAGACGTGATATAAATTCTACATGATAGGCTTATTTGATCAACAAGAGATCCAAGTAGAAGTGCCTGCTATAAAAGCTCTTAAATATTTCAGTCTTTTAAGAAATTTGGTATGTACAAGTATACTTCATCACAGTAACGTAGTTCACATTCAAATTCAGTGGTGCTCTTTATGAGGCTGAATGAATTGAAGTTTTTGGTTGTGCACTTTTTAGACATCATTATCAAATTGGCCTATAACAATAAGTATAAAAATAACATAAAAATGAAAATCTAAGCCCAAAAATTGTGGGACAAAAATTTGGCTGCAATTGGTGAACTTAAGGAGATATATCTTTCAAAAGCTCTTACTTGCATGATTTTTTTTCTGTATGAACAAAAATGCATTTTTATCAAGGAGTCGGATACCTGTGGCCACATTGTTGTATGAACATTTTATACATCTCACATAGATCACTTTACGCCACAACATACAGCTTTTTAGCAATCGGCAGCATGCTTATCAGTCTATTTAGAGTGACTTCCTGGTTTGATACCGTTTACAATATTGTGACGCTGGGTGAATTTTAGAGAAAACCATTTGCATGAACATTAACCACAATGATCTGACTACGATATTTAGAAGTATTTTGACTCAAATATAATGTATTTCTGGTATTATTTACAATTTTGCATTTTGACCTTGAAAAGTTCACAAGCAAAAATTGTATATATATATCCCTACCAGCTTTTAGTTTTGGACGAAAATACTTCTAAATATCGTAGCCGGATCATTGTAGTTAATGTTCAAGCAACTGTTGTTTTCTGAAGTCTTCCCAGCGTGTCACAATATTGTAAACGGTATCAAACCAGGAAGTGACTCTAGAAAGACTGATAAGCATGCTGTGGATTGCTCAAAAGCTGTATGTTGGGGCGTAAAGTGATCTATGTGAGATGTATAAATTGTTCATACAACAATGTGGCCAAAGGTATCCGTCTCCTTGATAATAATCATTTTTTGTTTATAAAGGAAAAATTTCATGCAAGTAAGAGCTTTTGAATGATATATCCTCTTAACTCGCTTTGGCTGTTTCCTGATATTAATAAAAAGATAAATGATAGAAGAAATGCTGGGAGAAAATACTCAATGTAAGTATAAGAACGCTTTGTAAGCACTCTTCTTTTACTGAAAAAAGAAATATAGAACCTCCAACGCCCCTATAGCTACCCATCTATAACCCCATGAATAAGCGTATGATAATAAGCAAATAGCGTATTGGTTTGCAAATAAGCTATAGTTGGATCGTTTTTCTCAGATTATATTGTATCATCACCTTTTAAGGAATACAGCAAAATGACGCACCTCATCGTGAAAATAAACCATGTGCGCGACAATAAACTCCAAGTGCAACTCCAATGGCCGGTGTCT
>CAXHUL010000244.1:1151-60732 GCA_964019695.1 Loripinus fragilis | reverse complement strand
AGATCAGGAATCGATACAATCAAGTACCACACCTGACCCAAGATACCACATGGGAAAGTGACAAAAACACAATTAAACATCACAAACTAGAGCCAAGAGGTCAGCCCTTTCCCGGCAAGAGACCACAAGGCAGCTATGAACTGACGTAAAGCATGACAAACACAAGACAGAATTAACACAAATGATTCACAAAAGAAGAACCGCCTTGGATCGGTCAGTAAAACTAGTTTAATGGAGGGCTTAAACCTGTTTCACGGCTTAAGCACATTTCATGGCACCAACCTCACACTTAGTTCAGATATGGATCAGGACACATAGATGTTTTGACTGCATGAAAGACCCCTAAATTATCCATGCATCATCTCCTAGAACATACAAATCAAGATATAAAAAGGAAATTAAACAAAGATAAGGACTCAACAGTACATAAAACTGAATACCAGAGCATAAAAATCCGACAGATAAACCCCAGTGAGCCTGACAACAGCCAAAGCATCAGGCCCCTACCATCTCATCAATGATAAGTCTTTGAGCCGGAACTGTCATAGAGTCTGAAGTCCGACCCACCAGCGTGCAATTAAAGAGGAAAGCCAAGTTGCCATCCTGAATTGGGTTGGTCACCAAGCATGCAGTCTGTTGCAATGCATTTATGTTATAGCCAATCTTTTAATAAGGAGAAATTGTTTTAATGAACTGCGCTGAAATTATTTAAGCCAACAATCTTCTTCAACTTATACACCAAGACACCATAGAACTCAGGTTCTGAAACTCCTCCGTGCAAGAGAGATTTAAGTCCAACTTTGAATTTAAATATCAAACCATAGTATCGTCGATAAAAAAAAATAGAAAAGGTTTTGTGAAGTTTATGCTACCAATAGCCCTGTTTAAGAAGGGTCTGAGCTAACAATTTATTGCGAGTGTTGAAGTCAGCAACGTGGCTTGATGCTTTAGCAAAATGAATGAGTTGATAGATATAGACTCAATAAGATGTAGAGCGAGGAACATCACCATCTAAAAATTTGATATTGACAATTTCAATATCAAAATCGTCACGTTTATCATAAAGTTTGGTGCAAAAAATATCTCTAGAAATGGACAAATGCAAGTCGTAAAACGCAGCGTCGGTATCAGAGGTATTAGCTTTATTAAGTTGGGGCTCTGAAGGGTATATTTGACTTACCATATTGTAAAAATAATCATTATTAGTGTTTAAAATATCATCAAAATATCTAGATGGAGTGTTAAAAGCGTCAATAATATCAGCCTGCTTATCATCAGAAGGAGACACCATAAAGTCCCTCTCACAACAAAACAAGAAATAAATTTGCAATCAGGGGAGCACAATTAGTGCCCATAGAAATCCTAACTTCTTGTGTATACAACTTGGTGCCAAATCAAATTAAAATGTTGTCCAACAAAAATTTCAGTGCATCACATACAATTTACAAGACCATGCATGATATTTCTTAGGCTTTTCCAAAGTAAAAAAAACGTGTTTCTGTCGTTACATGCAAGGTAAGGATAGCCTTCTCTATTTAAGGTTTTTTCAATGAGATCAATAAGTTTATCTTTAAATATAATATGAGATAAGGGAGTGTAAAGAGTAGAAAATTATATGTAGTCAAACTGGTCGCATTGAAATCTCTAACTTTAAGTTTATCTGAAATTTCACCTGAATTTGTAATAGAACAAAATAGATTCTTACTGGATTTTTCATATACCTTTTCACAATACTTAAAAACATGTTTTTAAAAGCCATAAGACATGAGGTTAACAATTTAGAAAGTTTTGTTGTCGTACAAGAACTAGAATTAGCAATAAATCAAGCTTTATAAGGTTTTTTTATGGAGATTGGGTAACCAGTACAACGTAGGAACCTTGTCTTTGTTTTCTTTAGCTTTGACACCAAAATGAAGGGCTGTATGACAATCATGCCCATCGACAACCACCCTTTCACTCAAAGAAGCCTGCAGTTTATAGGCTTTAGCGTCAATAAGCTCACGTTTAAAAGTATTGATATACTACAATCGTCAAACAACTACAACATTGTAAGCGGCTTTATCTGCTGGAACCAAAACACAGTCCACATGAAAAGCCCTGATACCTCGTTAAAGGTAACGAAAATAAAGGTTAGGTTTATGGGTAAAATATGTGTATTACAAGAATAAAATGAAATACGAGTATCACTATTTTTTAAAATGTTGATCTTCCTTTCCTTCAAGGCATCAGGCTCAACATTGTCTCGTTTACACCAACGATTGCTGAAGTCATTTAATGAAGCAGAGATCTCTCTACGACATTTAGGAAAATCAATATAAGAGGGAAATCGATATTTAGGGCCTTTGGAAATAATATTGCAAACGCTAGCGTCTGGAATGACATTTAGACTACCTGCAATCCCATGCCTTGCAGGGGGGTATAAATAATTAGAATTTTGACAATCTAAGGAGTCAGGAGTGTTGGAATCTATATTCGTATCAGTTGCAATTTTATTAGAATTAAAAATAGTAGACCTAATTTGTTTGTTATATTTAAAGCAAATGATTGGAGTTTTTGAATTATTAAAGTAATTTGGAATAGTGGAAATCACTGAATTATCCTTAAAGATATTATTGATCAATAAACTCCATACCTTTGTTAATGAAAGGAATTTTGACAAAATGTCGTTTATAGTTGATTTCAGAATCGATATAAGGACTAAGGAAATGTTGAACATAACACCTTGTCAGAAGTGCTGCTTTATATAATGTGTTAGCGCTATCGTAAAGATTATAAGTAAGTAAGTAAGCCATGCCAACCACGATTATTTAAAGCTACAGAGAGATCCTTTAGAAAAGTATTTACGCGTTTTAGAGTACAAATTTGGCGCTTTGTGTTGCCATTTTTTGTCTACCATGAGATCTACTTTTTTACTTTTTTTACATTCCAAAAGAGAAAACGTAAAAATCAGGCTTTTTTGAAATACACGTATTACCTCATGGGGGGAGTACTCTGATAATATCATACATACGTAGGCTCGTGTCATTTTTGGGGGTTCAAAATGTTGAATTTCAACATGTATATGCATTTTAGGTTTTTTTTAAGGTTAATGTACAGTATAGGGGGTACTTTTGGGTGTAGGTACAATTTCAAATATTTTTTTGGGGTGCTTGAAATTCCTGATATTTTTTTTTTTTGGGGGGGGGGTGAACGGTAGATGCTGCGCCCGAGCCTACGTATGAAGAAACAATGAGAGTACCCCCTGGGGTATTACCTCCGTCTTATATATTATCATTAAAGCCTAAAAGAAAATGTGATTGCAAAGATTTGATCCATTTTAGTTCAGTTTCATGTCCCTTTATATTTTTTAATCTTGATGATGAGTTTGGATCATATATAATTTTAACAACTGGTTGAATTAAAACTTTACCAGGTGAATGACCATTATTTTTTAAATGGTGATGAAGAAACGTGTCAGATTTCATAGGCTTTTTTTTATTTTACAAAAGTGCTTATGTAACCTAGTCTTAAGCGATCGGCCAGTTTGTCCAACATATTGCATGCCACAATTAATTAACAAAAAGTTCAAGTTATATCATAAATCAGATCAGATGAAGTTCAGTCCATATCATTATGATTATGGTAAAATATTTAAATTTTGCAATAATTAAGGCAGTTGTAAATACGTTTTGCTGAAATTTTGCATGCAGGCAGATGAGCAATAGATATGATACATATCAAACAGGATTTTAGTTTGAAGGCATGGATCGGATCCCGTGGGTTTGCCTTAGGGAGTGGGGGCCGAGGCCAAAATTACACTTTTTTCGAAATATAGTCATGTTGCATATCAAATCAAAGCTAAAGACGCATGCAGTAACATGGTAGCAACTATTTAGCCCATAAACTCACCCTCGACCCCTGGAGTGTGGTCAAACCATATTTTTTCTGAATAAAGTCATGTTGCATATCAAAATAAAGGGAATTGAGCACAAAGTACAATGAAAGCAAATATGCTGTCTATCCACGCACCCTCGGCCCCTTGGGTGGGGTCAAAAAGTAATTATTTTCTTTCTGAAAGTGGTCACGTTGCATATCAAATTAAAGTGAAAGAAATGTAGACCAACATGCAAGGTGACACTTTGAATTTACACACATCCTTGACTATTGGGGTTGAGCTGAAAGGTCAAATAATAAAATTGTGTTGATGTATTTTTTTTTATTTAAACTTAGCACTAAAACATACTTGACAGGCGTTTGTTATGATCTGAATGATACCAAAGGTGAACTTAGGGTTTAGATAAATGAGAGTTATGTGTTGTGATTTACATGCTTCTCTAGAATAACCCTTCGTCAGGGATAAAAATTCAACGAATGTGTCTTGTTTATTATATCAGAGTGAATAAAAATCATTTCTCAATAAAACGAGCAAACTTTCATGAATTATTCTAAGCAAATAAAAAATAATAAGTGTTCAACGCCATTAACTCCCCTGTTTCAGGGTCGGGAAAAATGTCTGCTAATGCGGCGCACCTGTGTCTCTGTGTCTATTGTCTTGTTGCCTTGAACATAATAGATTTTTGTTGGATAAAATACATGTTTTTGGTTTCTATAACTAGTGCAGCACATATTCTTGGCAGTTTCATTAAACTCACTGACACATTAAGCTCACTATTTTAATGCCAGATTAATGGAGGAGGGGTCTTGGGATTAAGTGAATAAGAGTTTGTTTGTTTTTTTTTTCTAATTATTTTCATATTTTCATATTTAATTTGGATTCACACTGCAAAGTGTTATTGTCATTTAGTTATTGATTTGTTTCAAATTATTAAACCACAGGTTGTTGTTTTAGAGTTGTTTGGAGAATAATATTGGAGCGAGTCAAATATCTGCCAAATTAGAGTACACAAGTGTACAATTATTACGTAATTGTAAGAAGGGAGAAATTGTAGCACTGATCTGTGGGTGTATACTGTTATATGGGTACGCCGTTTGCTTCAGTTCAACTGTGCGTGAGCGCAGTGGTAGAGTGCTTGACTCGAAACCAAGGGCCACGGGTTCGAGGCTCACCGGCGTCGCTGCGTTGTGCCCTTGAGTACGACACATCTATCCTAGCTTAGTATTGGTTCGCCCAGGAAGACCCGTCCCTATATAACTGAAAGCTTGTTGATGGGAAGTAAATAATTAAATCAAACAAACAAACAAAGTTCAACTGTGCAGTGGAAATTCAAATGTGGTCTACCAATATTTTTAAAATAAGCTCATTAAATGTTAAAAATATACTTAAAATGCACGTTGTAGTTCTATTCAACGGTCATAATGGCAGACATGTACTAATTTTAAACCTGTACAAATTGTACATGTTTTATCATTTTGACGCCACCTTTCATGGTGATTTTCCGATTTTTGAGCAAACACATAAACACATTACTCAGATGCTTAAAGAACAGCATATAATCAACTGATATACATGTGTACATGTATTTATCATATGACGTCGCGTCTGCGAGTTAAATAACGCCATGCAATAAAATCGATAAACCACTAGTGGTTTATAGATTTACGGGAAACGTTATGACGTCCATAACAACGTTGCGTACATAATGACATAATTATAACGTTTTTACGCCAGAAATCAGATTTCAAAGTATTTGTTATATGATAAAAAGAATCTAACATTCGTGCTCTTGTATTATTGAATTTATTAAACTCGTTGCGAAAAAGAGATATGAGCACTAATGTAAGATCCTCTATTTACGTGACGAGTTGAATTATAGATAAATCACTTATTGATATACTTACTGGTTAAACTTATTAGAAAAACAAGAAGCAAAAGGCGAAACTTTGTCATCCTGTGCCGTTTTCCTTTCTATCTGTTGAAATGAAACAAATACCTTTATAAAATACCTTACTCATTGGTGTAAATCTCTCTTAAACTTTGTAATACGAAACTATTTTCTTTCTTCTTTCTCTATATACTGCCAGACCCTCTTTCGAGTATTATCGGCAGGTGTACTTTGTACACTCCGGGTTGCAGGATGAAAGCCTACAAGTATCCATATCGAAATTACCGTAGGGTTCTTTAACCTGCACAAGGGGTGACTCTCCATGCACAGGGGACATCCAGTTAACGTCCCGATCCGAAGGACGATGCACTTATCTAGTGTCATCCCTGCAAATGACACTAGGGAAAGCGTGTTCGGACACCGAAATTTTCCTCGCCGCGAGCGGGGATCGAACCTGGGACCTCTAGCACCAGAGGCAAGTGCCTAACCACTATTATACGATACCTTATTAATCGCTCTATAGATAAGTAAACCATCTCCTAATCAGCCAGTGCATGAGCTTTCCAACAATGTGGTATGTGCGACCAGCAAAGCCTCAGATCAGCCTGCGCATACGCGCAGTCTGATCAGAGCCTTTGATAGTCGCTTGAGTAATCTATGCTTGTTAAGCTACTGACTGAACACCATATGGAGTTTCTAAGCTTAAAAGGAGGCTGCAGAGGCTCGTCTGAGTCTACACTTGTCAAAATGCTACATTGTTGGAAATCATATGCCACGGCTCAAATATATGCAATACCACTATAATAGCAAATACTTTTGTTAATAACAAGAGCATAGACAAACAAGATATTATAGTTTATCAGTCACCGCTAATATTAATTGAATTGTTTCAACATAACCTAATAAACGTTTCCTATCTCACGGCATGTTACCTTTATCAGGTCATGATGACTTTGCACTTTTTGAATGACGTCGCTAATGACGCTGAATCAACACAAAAATAAAAAATTACGTCATAATCGCTAGTTTGAAGAGTGTTCAACAATGGGTAAACTGATAAGTAGAATACCAGGTTCGCGTCTTTTGATATCAAGTTTACCAGGCTCAGCTTTGAGAACGCATTTCGAATCGCTCGGCAAGCCTCGCGATGTCAACATGCGTTCTCAAAGCCTTGCCTGGTATACTTGATATCAAAAGACACTCACCTAGTATTTTCTATCTACTGAATGTAAAATCTCCAAAAACCAGCCCAAATAAATAAAGAATCCCCCATGTAGACTTTTATGGATGGGATGGGCTGAGGATAATTCTCCTGTAGATTAATTTCCTTCAAGTTTGTTGTAAAAGAGAGAGCTGCTGGCTTTACTTTAAGTGACTTTTGTGACTGTCAGTGTTCTGTGTCTCTTCCACAGAATGCCAATGAGTGGTCTGTTTTGTGTGATTTTAACATTTCCTGGTCATACTCACTTACTTTGTAACATATATTTTTGAAAAAAGGAAATGGCTATTGACTCGCAGACAGTCATAACTAAAGAAAACATCAAGTTGAGCCACGGTGGGCCCAGTCGAAGACATGCATAAAGCACCAAGCAACCGATGAAAGTTTTAGGTCAGGAAGGATGTAATAACAGCTCCTCTTTGTGATCATTAAAATGCTTCTCTCTTCCAGGTAAAGTTCATTAGCGGATCCAGGGGGGGGGGGGGGGGGGGCATGGGGTCCGGACTCCCCTGAAAAATCACAAAAATAAAGGGTTTCTTAGTAATACTGGTCCAGATTCCCTGAAAAATCACAAAGCTACTAAGCCAGCATTCAATGTTGGGCCGTCATCGGCCCGCTAGCGAAACGCCACTTAAATGGCGTTTCGCTGGCAGGCCCATAATGGCCCTCTTTAAATACTATTTGGGTCCTCTCTGCCCGCATCTTAGAAAATACTTGTCAGAGTTGGACCCCCTCTGGCAAAACTTTCTGGATCCGCGCATGAAGTTCAAAATATATGGAAGGGCGCCAGCACTCAATCCAAGTTACTATTAGACATTTTTCAGTTTCACCTTACATTACGATTTGTCCGTCAACGGAGACGTACTTTGGACTTTATATAAGAGGGGTGATGTCAGCAGTAACTGGAATCTATCTTTTTCGTCTGCTACTAAATATTATGTTTTTTGTCCTGAGATCTTTTTTAACCGTAATTATTAAATGCCGCATGATGGCATTTCACCAGTTTACAAGTGTAAAAAACATGTACCAAAAACATATTACACAATTGAAATGCAGCCAAATATCTTTTTTAAAGTTAAGTCTTGTTCCATACATGTATGCATTCACTGGTTGTAACTTGCGAGTAGGTAAATTCGATGTTTCTGCGTCCAATATGATCATTTTTGGCGTCAATATTTCACCAAGCTTAGGTTAATGAACAGTGGAAATGCATAAGTCGTTCGCAACTTGTGCAAGCCAATATAGCTGGACCACAGTAATTGAAAATCCTTCCAACGGAAAGGAGATATGGAGCAGATATGGAATTCAAGCATAAACTTCCACACGAGAACAGCGGGGACTTTGACTTTTGTTAAAATCATGGCAGTTTTCCCCACCGTGTTGGTTAATAGCTATACATAGCTAATGTTGATTTGTTAGACTTTTGTTAAAACCATGGCAGTTTTCCCCACTGTGTCGGTTAATAGCTATACATAGCTAATGTTAATTTGTTAGATTTCCGACTATAAATAAAATTTGTATTTGTATTCTGTCTGTCATGTTTTACTTTATACTGCCATATTTGCTTTTGTACTTTGACTTTTGTTAAAACCATGGCAGTATTGTCCACCGTGTCGGTTAATAGCTATACATAGCTAATGTTAATTTGTTAGATTTCCGACTATAAATAAATTTGGATTTGTATTCTGTCTGTCATGTTTAACTCTATACTGCCATATTTGCCTTTGTATAGCAATTGCCCCGCATTTACCCACACTAAGGGGACAATGCAAAAAGTTAAAACATGGTTCATTTGCCCTGGGGATTGGAGTAACTTGGTCAAAGTTCAACTTTTTCAGAACATGGTCACGTTATATATCAAGTTAAAGATAATCACAAATGCAGCAACATGGTAGCAAATATTTTGCCCGCAGTCATCCCCCACCCTGGGGATGGGGTCAATAGGTTAAGGTTCAACTTTTTCAGAGAAAGAGAATCACGAATACAGCAACATGGTAGAAAATATTTTGCCCGCATACCCCCTCCCCAGAACCCTAGGGATGGGACAATAGGTCAGAATTCAACTTTTTCAAACATGGTCATGTTGCATATCAAATTAAATGGAATCACGAAATGCAGCAACATGGTAGCAAATATTTTGTCTGCAGATCTCCCCCCCCCACACTCACACACACACATACACTCGCCCCTGACCGGGTCAATAGGTCAAAATTCAGCTTTTTCAGAACACGGTCATGTTGCATATCCAATTAAATGGAATCAAGAAATGCAGCAACATGGTAGCAACTATTTTGCCTGCAGACCCTCATGTCCCTGACCCTGCCAAAAGGT
This sequence comes from Loripinus fragilis, assembly GCA_964019695.1. Classification (NCBI taxonomy): domain Eukaryota; kingdom Metazoa; phylum Mollusca; class Bivalvia; order Lucinida; family Lucinidae; genus Loripinus; species Loripinus fragilis. Next base: position 51,420 of record CAXHUL010000244.1, on the reverse strand, counting down.
CAAAAGTCAACTTTTTCAGAACATTGTCATGTTGCATATCGAATTAAAGGGAATCATGAATGCAGCAACATGGTAACAAATATTTTGCTCGCAGACACGCCCCCACCCAAGGTGAACTTAGGGGGCTGGAGAAATGGGATTTATGTTTTGTGATTTATTAGTTTTCTAAGATTACCCTTTTGCCCGGGATATAAATTTGAAATATTTGCCTTGTTTGACTTCTGTTTGGCAAGGCAACACATTCTTATCTCGGAATTCTAGTGTGGATAATTGGTACTTATTCCTCTTTCATGTGTGAAAAATTGGTACTAATTCATCTTACATGTGCAGAATTGGTACTAATTCCTCTTACATGTAAAAAAATGGTACCAGTACCTCACGCATGAGAAGAATTGGCACCAATTCCTCACTAAGAGAAGAATTGGTACCAATAACTCACATATGTGAAGAATCTCATTTAGATATATAGTTGCCTGCGACCTCTAACTATGGAATGCGTGCCAATGTGGAATGCAGCAGCTTTGTGGGGTACTTTATCGATGTGAGGAATTTGCATGATTGCCACATGAAATTTGACTACGTGCATATTTCTCTCACACATGAAAAATATTGGTATGAAATCGGTGACGTATTGGTACCAATATTTCACGCGATGTGAGAATTGGTACCAATTCTTCGCCTGAAATTTACGAAGTGTAAAAAATTACGATTGAAAATAGCCCTACAACAACGCACCTTGTGCTAGTCAAGGTGACTTCTAGTCACACTTAAAAAGACACTCACTTGCACACACCGTTGAAACTTTCCACAACCAACCCAATTCAAACAACCACGCCACGTGGCACGTAGAGGCAAAACAGTTATCTAAAATCTGTGATTTACACAGTTAATATATGTATTATACTGTACAGTAGTCACCTTCTCTATATTATGAGACATATACTACTATAAAAACACTTTGAAATAATTAAATACTTACCTTTTGTCACAGAAAAAAATCCTTTTTCGACCATCGTCAGACCTCATGTCTTCAACAGCCTCCGAGTACTAAAGGTATGGCGTAGACAGCTAAAACTCTTCTCACAAAGAGCTTTAATGAATTGTTTAGTAGCGATTTCTTTTCGAATTGCGTAAACATTTTCTCGAAAGAGTATTAATTATGTAATAATAAACGAAAATATCAAGACAATGCGACATAATAATAGCACATTGCAATAACTTAATGCATCGTGTCGTGTTGTTAATCCCCTTTTTCAAGTGAAACATATCGAAAAGGTTGATATTAACGCGAGAAAAAATAAAATATTTAGCGCGAAAAACAGTCTTTTTCTGTCGGATTTAAGTAGCAAGTGGTGGCGTATATACGCTTCCGTTCTCTTGAACTTTGAAATACGAAACTATTATGCGATACCTTATAAATCGCTCTAGATAAGCAAGGAATCTACTAAATATATGCAATGCCACTCTAATAGCAAATACTTTTGTTAATAAGAAGAGCATAGACAAACAAGATATGGTTATAGTCTACTGATTGTAAAATCTCCTAAAACCAGCCCAAACAAATAAAGAATCTCCCATGTAGACTTTTATGGACAGGATGGGTTGAGGATAATTCCCCTGTAGATTAATTTCCTTCTAGTTTTTGCAAAAGAAAGAGCTGCTTGCCTTACTTCAAGTGTCTTCTTGCTGTCATGTGACTGTTAGTGTTCTATGTCTCTTCCACAGAATGCCAATGAGTGGTCTGCTTTGTGTGCTTGTAACATTTCCTGGTCATACTCCCTTTGTAACATACATTGATTAAACAAAGGAAATGGCCATTGACTCGCAGACAGTCATAACTAAAGAAAACATCAAGTTGAGCCATGGTGGGTCCTGCCAAAGACATGTATATAGTAACCAAGCCACAGATGAAAGTTTTATGCCAGGAAGGATGTACTATCAGCTCCTATTTGTGATCATTATAAAGCTACTCTCTTCCAAGGTAAAGTTATTGGGCGGATACAGAGGGGGGGGGGGCAGGGGGTCCGGATCCTCCCCCTGAAAATCACAAAAATATAGGGTTTCTTCACAATACTGGGCCAGATCCCCTTAAAAACACAAAAACTAATTACATCCATGCGCGGATCCAGAGGGGTTACAGGGGTTCCGGACCCCCCTCCCTGAAAAATCACAAAAAATAGGGTTTCTTAGCAATATTGGGCGAGATTCCCTGAAAAATCAAAAGGCTACTAAGCCAGGATTCAATGTTGGGCCATCAAGGGCCCGGCAGCGAAACGCCATGATGACCCTTTTTAAGTGCTATTTGGTTCCTTTCTGCCCTAAAAAAAAACTTTTCAGAGTAAGATCCCCTCTGGCAAAATTTTCTGGATCCGCGCATGATGTTACAAATATATGGAAGAAAGCCATCGTAACTTCAATCCAAAGAAAAGGAGCGCAATGGCTAAATGGTAGAATGCATGACTCCAGATCGATGGGTTGCAGGTTCAAGCCCAGCGGAGCCACTGCATTGTGCCCTTGAGCAAGAAACTTTATTCTGCTTAGTACCAGTTACACCCAGGAAGACCCGTCCCCACTAGAATTGTAAATTGTTGACTGAGACACAAAGAATAAAAATCCAAAGACACAACAACGCATGTAGCTAACAAGAGGCATATTTCACTCTTAAGTGCAGTTGGATAGTGCATATTACATTTTAGATGTAATAAAATGCATGTGTTATTCTAAAAATAGTGAGTTAAAATAATTTTGTTATTGGTAAATATCATTGTAAATACGGAATATCAACATAGTCAAAATAACGCTGCAGTACTCTACTTGAATTGAATTTCTGTGTATCTGAAACTTTAGATTTCAAATAACATTGATACGACCCCAAATCTTTGTCTTGATATTCTTCAAGTGCTTGTGGAATGAAAGTTAATTTGACAGATAAGTCCTAAGTGTTTGTATTATGTCACTTTGTTGATTAATTGCTGATTCGTGTGGAGCAAAGGATGAATAAATGTAACAGCTTTGGTTTTTACTAGGATTAAAAATGTTTGAATGCCCATTCATAGAGATAGTAAGATTTTAGTTAAGGACAGTGTGTGGCAGAATTATGTTTTCACTACAATATAAAGACTCGTGGTGTCGTCAGCAAAGAGTCTTATTGAAGAATCGATCTCTGTACGATTTTGTTGATATATTTAAGGAAAAGAACATGGCCGCATAGCATGGAACCTTGAGGTACATCTGCTTTGATAGCCGTCCAGCGTGAAGGATCGCCTTGCAAGACTACACCCTGTTTTGATTTGTTTTCAAGAAGTCTGTAAACCCCATATCAGAAGAGGTCTTTCTATTCCAACTGTTTGGAGTTTGTATATTAGACCTTTATGCTAATCTCTATCAAAACCTTACTTTTATCGCTTTCTTTGACGTCATCTAGTGCTTTACAGACGGTATACAACATAGAATACACCAAGAATGAAACCTGACTGAAAAGAAGTAATGTTCACAAAGAAAGTTTAACATGTATACCAATCACAAGGAGATTTCGTAGCTTAGTGGATGAATCGCTTGTCCACTGTCATAGAGGTTGCGAGTTTGAACCCCGCCACCGTACTTTTTTTGTGTGTGTGTGTGTGTGTGTGTTTCGATTTTATATTTTTATGAATTTATTTATTTATTTATTTATATAAAGATACAATTCATAATCATTTCCAAACCATTTGGGTTGCTGAATATCGCTTTAATGACAGCAAACAATGCATATCCTATTGAGTTCATGCATTCAGTGACATCTCGCATATGCATTTTCGTGTTTGATAATGTCTCATTTGATGGACACTTTGTATATTTCCAATAATGCTTAAAGGGTACATGTGAAAATATGATACAGTAATAATGAAGAAAAAGAATTGAAAGCATTGATGGAATTCAAACCTGCGCATAAGATGAAATAAATGTAATTTCTGCTTCCAGCGAAACTACCTACTGCGCTATACAAGCTGATTTCAAATAGTTTTCAAAACTACACCTGACTGCTGAATATGCCAGCCTAATGTTTTGATCTTTCAACAAAAGATAAATCCATGTTCAACAGGACGGGGATTTAATCTATTATAACTAGCATAACTGCCTGCCAACAGTGTAGAACAAGATGAGTGCTGCAGAATGCAAGGTCTCAGCAAGGCTTCTGATCTACTATGCTTTGAATCAGATGTAGACTCTACGAGTCACCTTACACCAACGTTACAGAGTTTATTTCCGACTATCCAATGTCAGCATTGACATGGCTCATATTTTTTTACATCAAAATGTAATCGTCGGATTAGTTTTCAGCAATAGTATGTGACAGATAGGTAATTTTCAATTGGTTATCTGATCACTAGATGATACATGCGTTTGCGTCTTTGTCTTGTTGGCAGGATGAAATTTGCTTCATTTGAGGCAAATTTGGGTGGGCGCTGGGCCTTTTAGTCTTCTATCCCATTGTTCCTTTCTCTCCCTCTCTCTGGGAGGAGTACCCACATGACTGAATATTGTTGACTTGTGCTTTAAGCCTGGACTCAACCAATCACGTTTGCGTCTTTATCTAGTAATACCAAGTATATGTGTGCGTCTATATCTATTGATACCAAATATCTGTCTTCTTTATCTAGTGATACCAAATATATGTCTGCTTCTTTATCTAGTTGTCTGCGTCTTTATCTAGTGATACCAAGTATATGTCTGTGTCTTTATCTAGTAATACAAAGTATTTCTCTGCGCTTTTTTGTTGTTGTTTTTTATGTGTTATTGTGAAACAGTTGTTCTAGTCCCATGGCATGCGCAAATCCATAAAATTCTTGTTTTGTAGGCGAATTTTGCGTGGAAATTATCTGTCATTATTGAAGAATGCCTTAGTTACACTTAAACAGTATTGAAATATATGATGCATGTTTGGTTTTAGATAAACGTTCCTCTAATGAACCATATTCTAGTTAAAGCATATTTAGCTGAACTGCAAAGCATAACGCCATAGGTAGCATATCTTGATTTTGGTTAGGGTGTACCCAGGCCTTACATCTTTCAACTAGCTGCCAGGAACTGGTGAAAGCTTTTAGTACTGGCTATTGTCGAACTGATTATGCTTAGGCTGTCCAGGAAACGATTGATAAGGATAGAAGACCACTGGGCCCCCAGGTGTTTGGGGGATCTGGGGATATGAGCTATTTATTGTCAGGGAGCTGGAGAGCACTGGTAATTATTTTCAGGGATTTTGGGAGCAAGCTCATAGTTTGGGGGATTTAGGGAGCCCTGCAAAAATATTAAATATAAATTTTAAAAACTCACCTTAAAGGAAAATCCTTCATTTTGCTTGATTTTTTTAAAAAAAAACTCTTTGGCTAATGGGGGAAGCACCCCAGACCCCCTTGGAAAAGCTAAATGTGTTTACCTTTATGCTAACATGCTGAACTGGATTGGTATTGGTGGAAGAAATGGTGAATAATTTTTACTATTGTTGATTTATTATCCTTAAAATTGTTGATTCTAGGTTGATAATAACGTACTTTGGAACACTCAGAATGCGCCAGATTGCACCATTTTAATAAAAAGAAATCCCGAGCCCTCTCCTCCAGCACAAATCTGAGTCCACCTCAGTACAGGGCTATCTACGCGCCTGGTATGTAATACTTGATTAAAAAGGGACATCCCCCTGTTAAATGTGAATGTATTTATTTTTGTACTAACGTGTGCATCTGGATTGATCTTGTAGAAATGTGTGGCACAAACTTTGGGTTGTTGTTGATTTATTATCCTAAAAATGGTTGATTTTTAGGTTAATAATAACATACTTTGGAACACTCAGAATGCACCAGATTACACCATTTTTATCATTTTCCCCGGACCCCCTTAGCACAATTGTCAATCACATCATAACAGGACTAAGGACGCACCTGGTATGTAATTATCTATCTAGGTAATTAGATTATTTTTATTTAAACTTTGATGAATGCTGATCAGATATATTCTTACTTGTTGAAACTGAAGTTAAACTTACGTTTAGTCCCTAATAGCAATTATAAAACATTTTCTATGGTAACAAGAAGAAATACTTTCACTTTGTCTAAGAAATCTAGTTTTATCTATTTGATAAACAATACTATATTGATGTCAATTATTTAACTTTTTATGCTTTTTTTCTCTCGATATGTGTCACAAATCAACAAACAAGGGTGTCAGACCTCTATGGTTTATTAGAGGAACATTTAAACATGCATCGTATATTTCAATAATGTTTAAGTGTAGCTAGGGCATTCTTCAATAATGACAGATAATTTCCACGCCAAATTTGCCTACAAAAGCAAGTCCCAATACGCTTTTTTCAATGACGGAACAGAAATGAAGAGCTGTCATCCATATTATCCTTTGAAAACTCTTATCTGTCGTCCATTACATCCGTTGAAGAAGTGATCTGTCTGTTGAGACATCAATTTTTCAGACACCTGGTCTCTTCATGGGCTTGTAGTTCAGTTATTAAACGGAATTTTGCGGCCATACTTTACATAAATGCTGGTGAATAATAGTAGTTTTAGTGTGACACAGTGATTATAATATATTTTGTTTCCTAGACGTTCGGCTGGAGTAGAAAGCTGCTTTTTATGTAATTTTCTTGAAAGTCAGGTGTTGAAGAGCTGATAAAAAGCTTATTTGTGTGTGAAATAGACTCAGATTGCTGCTGCAGTATCTCCAAGCAGTAAGCATCTTCTCCAGTACCAGTAGGGGCCTGCAGATTCGTTTGTTGAATTTAGCAAACAAAAAATCTTCACCACCCTTTTCCTTCCAAATTTATGGGCATCTGTCGTCGATACGGTACTCTGTCATCAAAACAGTCGGTTGTACGCTGTGGTGAAGAGCCGGAAGATGTTCTACGTCCACCAAACAGCCACATTTACCAGCTGTAGTGAGGTCAAAATAATCTGGAAAAGCGGATTCTTCAGAAATAGAGAGAACCTACATTATAAGAAAACTATAGTCTGCTTTCAGTCAGAAACCAAAATTCCTGAAGGACCAGAGTATCAAAAAATATCAACACTTTATCGATGCACGGGTAGAAGTCTTATCAACTCCACACAGAAACAACGACAGCTGTTGCGACCTCTAAATAATATGGAAAACGGATCCTTCAGAAATGGAGATCACCTAAATATACGAACTATAAATTAAAAGGTTATACTTTGGAAGTAAATAATACACCAAAGCACTAAAGGTGTAGAATGTGCAAGTTTTCTGGACAAGACTTGCTAGTTTTGGCCATTTTAACCTCTTTGGTGACCTAATGGTTTCAAAGTTCCTCAGTGGAATCCATGATCCCAAGGGACAAGAAAATAAAACTACACTATATAGTAAAGGGCAGGGAGACGTTCTGCCGCCGCCATCAAGCCCCACTCACCAACTGTAGTGAAGTCAACTATAAAAAAGGTCTTAAAACGGCAATCCTTTGGAAGCAAAAGTATAATACATCAAAGAACTAAAAGTGTAGAATGTGCAAGTTTTCTGGGCTCACGTGCAACAAGGTCGTTTTACTTTGAAAATTTAATGTATTTGTTATACTTTAATTGTGTTCTTGGGGTCATGTGGCTTTAAGTATTTGCGTCTGTTCCTCGTGATGCTGTTAACTGATCTGTAGGCTGTGGCGTTTCCTGCTCCTATCCATTTGCTTTTTCTTTAGTGTTCGTGTTCTAGGACTGAGAAGTATATAAAAATCTGTCGTAAAATAAAATGCCAGGAATATACTTGAGGTACCCAATCCGTGTATTAACAGAACGTGAATTGCTAAATACGCAGGCTTGTGCCAGTTGAACCATGACTGCTTTAAGTTTGCTGCACAGATTTAATGCAATAATGGGTAATAATTCTATGATGTTAAATGTATAAGGAATTTTGCCTATTCTTACGCTCAAGTCCGCCAAAGGACATGTGGGAAGAAGACGTAGACTGGTTCTCTCCCTTTTTAGCTTGTCAGCATATTAAGTAGTCTGGTTCCCTCCCCTTGATCTAACTATCTAGGGTCAGGTATAGGCTAATCCAAACAGTCAAAATCTTGACCGTCAACGAGAATCTCGGGATAGGCGTGATCTGGGGGAAGTATCTCTGAACTGTGAAAAAATGGCGCGGACGATCGAGTGGATGATTTATGAGAGCTTTAGATACAATAAAATCAACCAAATTTGAGGTAGGAATCCAGTATCTCGTTGTTTATTTGTTTTTTTCGTAAAATTCGTTTTACTTTAGTGATTAAAATTGACATAATATCGCAGCTGTCTAACAGTTTGCAACCCACGCTAAGCTTGAAACGTAACAGGCCATCTCATTGGTCGATCAATAGACTAATCACAACCAATAATAGAATAGAGGATACCTGTTGTCGAATTGAGACGATAACAGGGCACCAGTTTTTGCGGTCGTCCATGGCCGGCCGCTTATATAAACTTCAGTCAAAACATACATCAAAATCAGGTTTTGACTGAACCCTTATACTCTGCTTAAGTATGTTTTAATGGTAACCGAACAATGAGCAGGGAACCAAAATTGTGTAGACTTGTTCTCGAATGTTTCCTACTTTAGGTTAACCTATTGTGCGAAGCAAGCTGGAGCGAACTTAAATTACCCAAGTTAGGCGTTATTAGCCAGTAATGTAAGAGGAAGTTGTCGATGTATTCTGCATCATTGTAAGTGCACAAAAGATGATGATTTGCCTTCTCTTAATTTTTATAGCATGGAAAAGGTAATGAATCACATTATGAGCAGCTTTTAATGACAGTTTGGAGGGTAAGAATTGTAATTCGTGGATTTGGACACACCTATTCTCTTTTCGGTATTTAGAAAAAAATCGCGCCATTATCTGTCACGTGACATTAACATCCATCTTCTACAAGTGCGCGTTCAACGTAACCAACGTAAATATTGTTGTTTTTATGAGAGTATTTGTTCATGGTAAGTTTTTGCGAGTATTTTTGATAGGGGGCTCAAATATACATGTAAAAAAGGGGGTTTCATTTGGTACTTTTGTCTGATTATTTCTGCTCTTTTCGGTATTTAGTAAAAAGTTCGCGCCCTTTTCTGTCACATGACAATAACATCCATATTCTTACAAGTGCGCATTCGACGAAACCAACGTAAATATTGTTGTTTTTTATGAGAGTATTTGTTCATGGTTAGTTTTTGAGAGATTTTTTTGATAGGGGGCTCAAATACACATTTTCAAAAGGATGTTCAAATTGGTACTTCTGTCTGATTTTTTTCTGCTCTTTTCGGTATTTAGAAAAACAATCGCCCCTTTTTCTGTCACGTGACAATAACATCCATCTTTTTACAAGTGCGCGTTCGACGAAACAAACGTAATTTTTCTTGATTTTCATGGTAAGTTTTTGCGAGGATTTTTTCATAAGGGGCTCAAAAATACATGTACAAAAGGAGCTTTGATTCGGTACTTTTGCCTGATTAGTTGTTTTTCCGATTAATCTGAAAATGTTCTAATGAAAATAAAATAATTTTGACTCAAGGACAAGGATTTCAGCGAAGCCTCTCTGGATCCGCCACTGCCTTCAATATTTCCAGTTTCAGTGTATATTCTCGTATTTGGTGTCTGTTAAAAATAGGACAGTAAAATGAACAAATTGAGAGTTAGGCAAGGGAATATCCATCAGGGGATGGTAAGGAGTTTTGGTCAGGGTTTCCAGTGCACCATGATTGCAGTTATTGCTTTAATCATGGTGTACAACAGACCAGAACTCCGGCCTTCAGACTGGAATGCTCAAATAATTGACAGTATTATCATGCAAGGCAGTGCAGAATATGATAGGCTAATATTATCCTCAGATAGAAATTACCCGAGATATCTTGCTCATAATGAAGTACCTCAATTTTTAGATTTTATGGGCAACCTTTTCCAAGTTGATATACATGACGGTTTGTTTTATGGGGTTATTGGCCAAGAAGGATCTATAGCTGCTATGTCTATTTTATTGTCTGCTGCTGTCAATACTGGTTTAAATGTTTCGCCTATGCTGCTTTTTACTGCCGGTGAAATGACAGTAAGCATTTTTTGTGATGGTTGTGAGTATTTTGTTTTTCACTCGCATGCAAGTGATAAAAATGGTCTTACAAGTGCTGCAGGCTCAGCTGTTTTGATGTCGTTTGCAACGATTCATGATTTATTTGAATATTTTCATCACTTTTATGATGGTCGAGAATTTAATATTTCACCTGTAAATTTCATGTGTGTCAATCAAGACAATTTAGTTAATCATAGTGATTTGCAAATAAATGCTAGAACAGCAACACAGCCATGCCATGTGAATGTATCTGACAATACTTTAGATAATGGACGGTATGGTCGACACAGTCCGATTTGTTTAAATGCAAGTACAACTCCATAGTTTTGTTCAGTTGATATACATGCTAAACCTGAAGAGAAAAGTGAAGCTGATTTTAGATTGAATGATCAAAATCATTTAAGAGCAGCAGTTAAAAGTTCCTGTAGATATAGCAATGTATTTGAGACAGAAACATAGCGATATAAATATTGATCAGGACAATGATGATTATGCGGGAGGAATAAAGAAGTTGCAAATTCCAGAATTGGCAAATCACACCATTTTTCCTCATATCAATGATCATAAATTATCAGGTGTATATATTTCAGGGTTGGGAAATTGTATGACTGATCATAGTTATTTTAATAGGGAAAGGTTGAACTCCAGTCAAATCTATTTACCTGGAGATACATCCCAAAGTTTTGATAATGCATCAGGTGTTAAAAACAACATGCCAAATTGTATGACTGATCATTCTTATGATCATAGTTTATCAGATGAATATATTTCAGGGTTGCAAAATTGTATGACTGAACATAGTTGTTTTAATAGGGAAAGGTTGAACTTCAGTCAATTCTATATACCTGGAGATATAACCAAAAGTTTTGATAGTGCATCAGATGTTAAAAACAACATGCAAAATTGTATGACTGATCATTCTTATTGTAATAATAAAAATTGTCTTTCTAGTCAAAACGTCATGCCTGTAGGTACATCCAGAAGTCTTGCTAGCAATTGCAATAGTTTTGAAATAGAATCAGAGGGCATTTTAAACTGTGATCAAGAAAGTGGTTGTAATGATAAATACAGTGGCATTAATATGTTCCAAGTTCCTGAATCAGTCATTCAGTCTTTCCTTGCTAATTTCAATGAGCAAAGTTGTGATTTGAAAGATAGGGTCCAGCCTGAAAAAGATTCAATGGGTGAATGTCTTTCAGGCTCGACAAAACCTGTGACTGATCATACTTATTTTAAAATTAGGGATTCCTATTCTTGTCAAAATAATTGTACAGCTTCAGATATAAAGAATACTACTGAAAGTGTAGTTGATTCCATTAGTGACCATGTTTTTCATGATCATCAATATTCCCGAACAGAAAAAGAGCAAAAGATTATGCAGAAAACAAATCAAAATAGCTTATGTGATAGTTATATTGCAGAGATAAAACTTATACCAGAATATACGTGCTGCTCATGTGACAAGTTTTTGTTCAGAAATCAAGTTAACCATTGTCCTACTCAGTTTATATATTTACAGTTGAGTAAAGGAGATACTTTATGTGGTAATTGTTACAGATCTTTAAAAGATTTGATTTTCCAAATCGATGTCTCCGGTTCAATGGATTGAATTCTGGAGAAATTCCTAGACAGTTACGTGGTCTGACATTTGTAGAAAGCGTATGATTAGTCAAGTTAATACATTTTTCACACTAGTTGTTTTGCCATGTTTTCCAGTTGGTCAATATGCTCAAAAAGGCTTTGCAATTCACTTTGGGCATGATGTTAGTAGTATTGTTTCTCAGTTGCCTAGACAGGTATCAGATACAGGCTTTGTATGCCTTCATTCTTCAAATGACTGAAATAAGCAGTTACCATTTCGTAGGCAAGTAGTGAAGGAAGCTCTTGAATGGTTAGTTGACAACAACAGATTTTATCGAAATATTAGTATAAACTGGTATGATGAAATGGTTTATGATTCTAATGAAGGAATAGATTTAGAAGAATCCGGTATTGTTACAACAAACTATAGCCAACCAAGCCCAGATATCAATGTAACTTGTAATGATAGGCCTATTAACTTCCTGCAATTTAAGAATTGTGAGAAACTGGCATTTCCATGGCTTTTCCCCTATGGTAATGGTACATTTTCTGACTTACATGTGGAGAAAATAACACTATCACAGTATTTCAAAACACGTCTGTATGCAGCTGATGGCAGGTGGCGCAAAGACATTCCTTATTTGATGCAATCTGTTAATGTTCTTGAAAAAACATTTTGTCACAGTTGATAGCTGTCTATCTTAAAGTCCACAAGGGAAATGATTTCTAAAGTCCTTTGTTTACTGCTGGTGATTTTCAGGCAACCGACAACAGCAGTCTATTGCATGAGAACTCGTACATGTTTATGAAAAAATACGAGGTACCGCTGCTTATTGGAAAAGTACTTTATTAAACTTGTTGGCAATGATAAGAAACATAGGTCCTCCAACACTATTTATGACATTGTCTGCCAATTATTATCATTGGGAAGAATTGGCAATGACACTGCAGCTTTGCAAAGAAAATGACATAGATTTACACAAATTACCACATAATGTTCAGTTAGATCCATTAATGACAGCTGTGCATTTTGAAAGACGGTTGCGTGCATTGTTTAAACCTGTTATTAAAGGACCTTTAAAACCATTTGGTATAGTTGCAGATTATTTTGCACGTGTTGAATTTCAGTCACGTGGGAGTGCCCATTTACACATATTCCTGTGGATTAAAGATGCACCAACATTATTAACAGCTGATAGTGAAGAAAGCATTGTAAAATATATTGATTCTATTATTTCTTCTCAAGTACCAAGTGGAACTGAAGATACTGTATTACACAGTCTTGTTTCAAAACTACAGAAACATTCCCATAGGCCATATTGTCAACGGCGTAAAAATGTCGATTTAATTTCCCTTTTACCGTTTGTGAAAAGACTAGGCTCTTAAATGCCGTTGAGTTGGGTACAAGTCCAAAAAAGAGGTTCTATGAAACAAACGAACTGCACGTGATTTGATAATAAATCCATATAATCCTGTTATTCTCAAGCACTGGCCGGCTAATATGGATATTCAGATGATTGCAGGGCCTTATGGTGTGGCTTGCTATATATGCAATTATATTTGTAAACCTGAGCCTGATAACTTAAAGAATGCTTTAGCTGATGTCCTGTCCTCATTTCAAGTACAAAACCCACCAAAGCCTTTGTGTGATAAAATGTTTACAATATGTATGTGTGTTTTGAAGCACAGAACACTTTCAGCCCAAGAAGCAGCTTATAGATTAAGTGATCTCGATTTCATAGCAAGTACCAGAGAAACTTTATATATTTCTGCAAACCCACCTCATAAGCAGTATAGGAAACTGAAATCAAAAGAAGAAATCTCTGCATTGGCTACTAACAGCACATATATATTTCACTCAAATATAATTGACGATTATCACAATCGTCCATATGCATTGGAAGATTTATGTTTATTCCGTTTTACACAGTGGTACAAGAAAAGAAAGGAAACCCCAAACAAAATAAAAAGTCCAGATATGAAAATGCTGAAAAGTAATCACATTGCTTACAAACGCACAAAACCTGCAGTAGTAAGACTGATTCAGCCAGCATTCAATACTCCTGACTACTTTTACAGTTTAATTCTTTTATACTTTCCACACAGACACTATTCTGATATTCAAGGAGGTGATATCGACATTAAAACTGCGTCTATAAATAAACATTCACTTTTTGATTAATATGCATTAACAGCATGTTATTCTAATCTGTCAATAGACAATGCAGTACGTGCAATTCAATTGTCAAATTTTGAAAAATATTCAGATTTAATTTACAGTGATGATGTTATTGATGAAACAGACTATGACACTTCACCAGGCGATGAAGCCTTGGAAGCTGTTATTTTTTTCCATTGTCACTTGATAAAGACACTGCTAGATTAAACACTAGTTCTGATTTTGTAAACTTTACCATTGAGTCTTTTGCTGAGGTTGAATAAGATATTCAAGAATGGCATCAGTTAGTAACTGGAACTCCTGAAATAGATTTACTACATTTGTATGGTAAGCTTACTATGGACCAAAAAAGGGTAGTTGCTTTTATTAATTCTCAGTTTAGCTGTAAAAAGCGATTTCATATTTTTATAACAGGTGGAGCTGGCATTGGTAAAAGCTTCTTGATCTCATATCTAGTTCAGTGGATGAGAACAGTTACAGCCATGAAATGTGGTGTTGATCCTGTTTGTCTTTGTGCCCTGACAGGTGTTGCTGCATATCATATAAAAGGGTCAACAATTCATTCTGCATTGTGTATACCAGTTCAGCATGGTTGGGACACAACTTACTATGAATTGAGTCAAAAGTCCCCAAAAAAAAACAGAAACATGAAACAGAATAATATGAAACAGAAGTTTAAATTTGTTCACACATTAGTAATTGATGAAATCAGCATGGTAAGCTCTGTGACATTTACACATATACATCGCAGATTAGCGTCAATAAAAGGTAATGAATTTACCCTTTGGTGGCTTGAATGTTATCTTGGTTGGTGACTTCTTTCAACTTAAACCAGTAATGGGAAAGTTTGTTTTTAAAAATATTTAGCTTTGGCCTTTATTTATACCCTTTTTCTTGCGTCAAAACATGCTGCAAGCAGAAGATTTACACTATGCACAGATGTTGAATTGTATTCGAATTGGTTCTTTTAATCCTGACGACATTGCTTCTTTAAAGACTCGCCTGGTTCATGATAGAAGTACATGTGCATTTAATTCGTCTATACTGTATATATTTCCTACAAAGGAAGAGGTAACTAAACATAATGAATATATGCAGAGTCAATTAATTAGCCCTGTTATGACATTTGAAGCTACTCATTTCTTTTCTAACAATGGTATTGGAGTGAATGAGAACGTTACTGAAAGTTTCATTCCCAAACAAGATAGAGACGCTGGAGGATTACTTCGAATTTTGAGACTAAGTGTAGGTACTAGAGTTATGCTGGTAAGAAATTTAAATACAGATTGTGGTTTGGTTAATGGGGCTATGGGCGTTGTTGAAAAACTGCCAGAAAATACAGAAGTAAATGGTGACGTCATGGTTTGCTTTGAAAATGTACAATATCAATCTCCCTTAAAAGGGAAGTCAGCAGCTGTGTCAATTCCAAAGTATAATCAAGAATACTTATACAATGGCAGATTCATTATCCGATATAATTATCCCTTAATAGTGTGTTGGGGTACTACTGTTCACAAAATACAAGGGTTGTCTTTCAAAGAAGCAGTTATTTGTATTGGTAATTCTGTGTTTGAAAAAAGGTCAGGCATATGTAGCTCTAAGCAGAGTTGAAAGATTAAAGAAGCTATATATTTAAGCCTTTAGTGAAAGCAAGCTAGTGAGTGATCCAGATGTGATAAATGAATCTCGATGCATATGATTAATCAGGCCAGCTTTGTTATTAATGCACGTTTGAGTTTAATATCAGGACTTCTATTGTTTGCATTTACTCATATGAGAGACTAGTCTTAATCACTTTCAGTTAGTGTTAATTCTATATTCCAATATACATAGTTGTTTTCAGTGATTTTGAAAGCAAATTTGTGAGATTGTTTCAACTAAAATGCATATGCTTAATCAGGACAACCATGCTAGTATTTAAATACCAATTTGAGTTAATATCAAGGCTTATATATGTATCTGTTGCATTCAGTCAATTAGAAACGAAACACTAGCCTCTTAATCACTTTGTTTCCATCCTGTTTTCAATTCATATGTGAAGACTTTAGACCAAAGTGACTCTTGACAGCTGGCTTTCCATAACAATGGCTATTGACAGTTGGCTGTCAGCAGCAACTTCATTGTTGACAGTTGGCTGTCATCAGGGATTTTGCTGCTGACAACCAGTAGAATTTGGGGATGATACTTAGGGTATTTAAATGTATAGCACTGATACAGCAGTTACTTATCATCGCGTATGTATGTATGTAACGTAACATTCATTTAAAATAAAACTTTTAGATAAACATAAAGTTCAGTACTCAGTAGACTTTTTAACCTGTCATCTTGTTTTTCCCTATTAATGGCCGGCAATATTTATGGATGCATTTAGAGACTTAAAATGTAAAGCTTTTTATAGATTAATCTTTTATTTTTTATCTGCTCAAATTGAGTACAAAAAATTATACTGTAACCTAATGGGCCATTCTGTCAAAGTAGCAGGCACATAAAAGTAGACCTGTGGCTATTTTTGCAAGCTCCCTCTTCTTAATGATACACTAAAACTTGCCAGGGAACGCAGTGACTCAGTGGTAGAGTGCTTGAATCGAGACCGAGGGGCCACGGGTTCGAGCCTCACCGGCGTCACTGCGTTGTGGTCCTTCAGCAAGACACATTTACCCTAGCTTAGTACTGGTTCAACCCAGGAAGACCCGTCCCTGTTTAACTGAAAGATTGTTGATGGGACGTAAAGAAACAAATCAAACAAAACTAAAACTTGCTAAATGCTACTAGTTTTTCCAAAGAGCAAGTTGAAATTACCGTCACTTGCTATTATTAGCAAGTGAATACAAGTCATTCTCACAAGAACTAATTTCCAACTTATGCATAAACTGCTTGATAAATAGTGTAGATCCAGATCAGCCATTTAGCAATTCTGATACAGTTTAGAATCTGATCAGCCAGTTTCTTCAGAAGCTGGCTGGTCAGGGTGTATACTGTTTGCATGGCAGCTAACATGTAATTTCAGAAAAGCAACATTTTAAATAAATTTTTGTCATACATCTTGTCAAATCATGCTATAATTGAATTTGTTCGAGCGAATAAGCAAGTTGACCAGTAGGGCTGCCATACTTACACGTGTAAACAGTACCAGTTTGTGTATTTGCAATAAACGTTTACAAAATTGGCGTACTCAGTGTTACAAATAAGCCATTGTTTATGTGCCCATCACTGGTTGAATTTGTTGGGGCAAGCTGTGGCTCAGTGGTAAAGTGCATAAGTCAAGACCGAAGGGCAGTAGGTTCAAGTCTCACTGGCCTCACTGCGTTGTGGTCCTTGAGTAAGACACATTTATCCTAGCTTAGTACTGGTTCAACCCAGGAACACCTGTCCCCATATAATTGAAAGATTGTTGATGGGGCATAAAGAATCAAATAATAATAGTAGAAAAAGATATTTTTGTTTTCTGATAATTGATACAAGATTTACAATATATAATTAAACAGTTCAATTAATAACAAAGATATTTAAAGTACATGTGAAATTAAGTTATCTCATTCGTCTGTATATAAGAGTTCAAATAAATATATTGTACATGAATGCCCTGAGTCATTAATTCTACTGGCTGTGAATAGCAATTATAATACTGGCAGCCAGCTGTCAAAAGCAAATTCACTGCTGACAGCTAGCTGTCCATAGCAAATGCAAAAATGTTTTAAATGCTGCATATATATAATTGTAAACTAGCAGTTAACAATCATAGAAAGAAGCTGTTGACATATACCATATGCTGAAAAGTTTGAAATTGATATAGCTGTTCACACAAATTGTGTTCTTTGAAGACTGATACTGTGATACATGTACTTCTTAGTTTAGTATTATGTCATGATTGTTTCTTCATGCTTCAGATGAATATTACTGTTAAGGAGATCACATCACTTGAAGCAGAGAAACCATGTAAATCAATTATTCATGTGAAAGTAGTAGAGAAGGGAGCAGTGACCCGCTATAAGAAGGGCGGAGGTGACGAAAATGTTATGGCTTCAGTTTCATTGGCTGATAAGACATCCAGCATAAAAGCCCTTGTATATGATTTATGCAACTTGGAGATGCTGCACCTCAATACTGGGGTGCAGATTCAAGATTTTATCGCCAAAGAAGAGTAAGTACTGTCTTTAAAACAATTACCTCAGTTTGGCAAAATAAAACAGTGCAGTAAGCCCTCTTTAAGACTAATACTTAATTAAGCTGTCCTGGAAGTTATACACTAAACTATACACTCATTTGTTTTGTTTGTGAAAGGAAATCTATATTGTGATTTATACTCAATCTACGCAAAAATCCTTCACCAGGATATTAAATTCAACAATATGCCTTATTGAGGTATTTTGTATTCATTTCAGTAAATACTTTAATGTGCATGTTTGCATTCAATTACTATGGAAGCAAATGATTTAAGAGTTGAATAAATTTTGGTATCTATGTGAATTCCTATTTACTTGGATATTGATTTCTCAACCAGTCCAACATAAACCAAATTTTATAACAGAAAGCCAAAATTTTTTTTTTCATATAGAAATAGTTATTTGCTGGTGAACTCCAAACTAGGACAATAGCATAAACTACTTCACTGTCATCTATACCCCCCCCCTTCTTGAGCCCGTTCCAAAACTATCAACATTGAGCTCAAATTTAAATAAAAAATTGATAGATATTATGGATAACTATTCCATTTAGCTTACAGGTAAAAGAATGAAACATTTGGTGTAACCTCCATAAATTGTAAATATCCTCCTTACATTGAGATATCTTGACCTAGGCACAACAGTTAACTTTAGCACATATAAAACCATCATTTAAGCCGATTTTATAGAATTTTGAATACTTTGCGCACACAAAAATATGTTTTTATTCATCCGTGCTAAACTTTTGTTGAGCAGTATACTAACGTTTTGCTAAAATAGACTTTATTTTAGCTGGCCCCATACACAAGCTATTCAAACCTCATGTCATTTATGCTCTAATGAGGATATAAAGGATTCTTTGGCCCATAAAAATTTCAAATGGCCTATTAAATTTTGGAAATATACATGTATTTAGATGGGATTGGCCATTGGATCATTTTAATGGCCCATCATAATTTGGACTAGAATTATCCTTGTCTACCTTCTTCAATTAAATTGCATTTGTTTTAAATTGCAGTGCAAGCAACAACTCTTTCATAGTCATAAACAGATACACCCAAGTTTTCATGAGCACAGCTGTTGAAGCGCCACAAAATATCCTAGACAGTGCCGTTCGTATTGAGAAATGCTTTACTACAGCGGAAGCATCCCTTTCGCCAAAGAAAACAACAATTTGCACAATGAAAGGAATTGTTACTCATGTAAGTCTACATCTTGAAAATTAGTTTATTTATTTATATAACCAGGTGTGTGAAAATTAGAGCTGTAACGGTAAACCTTATATGCAGGTATATTGCAATACAAGTATGAAAAGGTACAATATATTGGTATGAAACACATATCGCCATATTTTGTGGTTAATATAATAGAACAACAAGAAAGTGAAAACATTGTTTCATTTCATTTCCCATTCAAGTCAAAGAAATGTCTTAACAACTCATAGAAATAAAGTTATTTGAAAAAGAAATGTATTTATGATAAGAAAAGTACAAATATAAGTTTAAAGTTTGCTGGTTGCTAGCTGTTTTTGCCTTTAAATTAACAATCTGCTCATCCAATGCTTTCACTAATTTTCAAAGTATAAAGGAGTGATGATAAGGTGCTTGTATTTATTTCATATCTTAAGATATTAGCTTTTTGCATAAATGGAGCAAAATCTAAATATTTTTAGACTAGTAGTACTTAAAATAATAACTAAATGTAATAAACAATATATTGTTGTAAAATCGCAATATGTTCTTCATATAGTAATCACTTTTGGCATATCGTTATAGCTCTAGTGAAAATGATAACATTTTTGTATTGTAAACCTCGGTTTCCAGCCTTTGGGTGCTCTTGCTATAAAATGATAACACATTTGTGAACATAAAACCCCCTGGTCTAGTACTAGTTACAGTACAGATCCCACAAAAAGATTCTTTTATCTCAATGATTGATTTCATATGTTTGCCTTATCCATCAAATTTACATAGTAATGAACAGCAACATGTGCTTTCCAACAATGTGGCATTTTGACAAGTTGAGGGTCCGTGTATTCGGTAAAGCTTCTCGGATACAATTTAATGAATTTTGCTTGTCGTTTTTTAGTTTCATTTACTGATACTAGGCTTGCCTATTCGGTACTGCAAATGAAATTGATATAATGCTTACACTTTTCAGTAAATTGGTAAAAACATACGTGGCCGGTTAGAACTTTTGACTAGTATATAACTGTTACATTTGTCGTCTGGCCCCTATCTTTAGAATATTAGTTCTATTCTTGAACACTCTAAATATTTATTAAACCTTAAAACCCCAAGAAAAAAATGCATCTAAAAATGATGTCTGTTGAAGTCCTCTGCTGCAAATAATTGCATAATTGACAAATTAAAGGGGACAGCAATTCTGATGATTACTATGTTTTATATAAGAGGTCTTAATAAACCATACCAGTTTAATCTAAATCGGTGGAAAACTGTAGAAGTTGTGGGCGTTTAAATATTTGCAAATGGACTAATGGAACAGCCATATTGGTGGCTTAGTGAGTCACACAGCCTAATTAAAATAAAAGACAAACGAATGAATAAGTTGCAATTATTTTTGATAAAACATTTTCCTTATGTATAAAGCTGCATATCTGCTGAAACACAGATGCTGTGACAGTTTTGATAGCTTAAAATTAAGCAGTTGAAAAAAATCTGAAAATTCAAAATGGCGGCTAAATGTTGGCCATATTGAATTCTTTAAATGCCACTAACTTCCCCATTTTTCAACCGATATTGATGATACTTGTATCAAAATTCATGGCTTATATTGACTCATAGAGCTCTTTCTGATAAAAGATACTTGTCATTAAGGTTGCTGTCATCTTTAAGTATAGATTAGAAGGAAACAGCGTGGACCCAGAATAGACTGCTCCTAAGGGAGCAGTCTGATCTGGATCCACACTGTTTGCCATAGACACTTCTTAAACATTTCAGCAGACGAGAATAGCGCACAATTTTGGTTGTGAATGGCACATTTAGGATTAATTTTCCATGTTTGAAAGATTCAGCTTGGCTTAAAGAGACAACTTGTTCGGAAGAGCAATAACAGTGAATGCAGGGACCAGAGTATTTCTTTCCCTTTACTGCACCATTCCTAATTTAGACTCACACAAGTGAAAGAGAAATTGTTCAACCTGCACTGTTTACATTTGCATTTTGTACAATGAATAAATATTAATTCTTATAACAAACAGGTTGACGCCCTTACCACACGCAAATTGCGTGCAACTGAAGAGAATGTTCATTTTAGGAAACTAAAGATCAGGGATGAAAGTGGTGTGATACCAATTTGTCTTTGGCGAGACATAGCCTCCACATCCATAGAATCTGATGACTGTGTCCAGATAAAAAAAACTTTGTAGTAACAGATACCTTCAACTCGAAGAGAGCTCCTGTGCCTGCACTAGCAAATAAGTTTGCTTGGAGGTAAGCTTCTATAAAGAAAATAGTGAGTATGATCAGGAAATACCAAAATCACAAACCACAGACAAACACATGGCTATGTGAGGAAGAGCCACCCCATCATAAAGCAACCAGCTCTCTGTTCCCCATCAAGATGATTGCAATACTAGAATGGACATAAAGTCTTGTACAACAAAACATATAACAATTACAGACTTTCACAATGGGAGTAACAATAAACAAAAACTAAACAGCAAGTAAGGTAATTCAGAACTTTTAACCTCAGATAAATAAAAAAAAATTCAGACCTATTATCCAAAACTTACTTTTTATTATCCTTAGGCATCTAGCTTCATTTTATATACTTAACAAGTCAGTATGCAAGTTTCAGCTCTTCAGGCCTGCACTTTTTTATGGTTTAACATTTTATGTATTTATTTTCAGCTTACCTAAGCCAAAGGCTCATTGGTGAGCTAATAGTATACCAACGACTCTGGCATCCAACATCCGTCCGTCAACATTTTCAAAAATCTTCTTTGAAACAACTGGCCCGATTGAACTCATATTTCATATGGAGACTCCTTAGGATGGGAAACCAAATTTTGTTCAAATGGTCCTGGTTGAATGACCAAGATGGCCGCCAGGTCCATATATGGTAAAAACCATTTTGAAAGCTTCTCAATAACCAGAAGGCCTATCACCTTGAGACTTGTTGCGGGTTGGAGCCTCACCCGCGTCATTGCGTTGTGGTCCTTCAAGCAAGACACATTTATCCTAGCTTAGTACTGGTTCAACCCAGGAAGACCCATCCCCGTTTAACTGTAAGATTGTTGATGGGGCGTAAAGAATCGAATCATACAAACAAAACCTTGAGACAGGTATGTTGCATTGGGGATGTGAGTCCTGCCAAGTTTGTTCAAATGGTGATCCTAAATTGACCTTGACCTACTTAATGTCAAGGTCTAATTTGCATGCTAATGCAATTAAAT
This sequence comes from Loripinus fragilis, assembly GCA_964019695.1. Lineage (NCBI taxonomy): Eukaryota > Metazoa > Mollusca > Bivalvia > Lucinida > Lucinidae > Loripinus > Loripinus fragilis. The sequence continues at coordinate 29,001 of CAXHUL010000244.1, read as the reverse complement.
GGGATTTATTTTAAAACTTGTTTTTTAATACTGTTTACGCCTAACTCATTATTCTTACTTGATATATTAAAAAACTAATACAATGCCTATAAATAAATTCCCGTACCTTGACATTTTAACTAAGGTTGCTCATATTAAGTCCCATCAATATATTAAAACATAGTTTTCTCGAAAAACACTTGGCTAATTGAACTCATATTTCATATGGAGACTCCTTATCATAAGTTAGCCAAAATTTATGCAGATCGTTCTGGTCACATGACCAAGATGGCCGCCACGCCCGTGTATGGTAAAAAAACCTTTAAAAATCTTTTTTACTAGAAGCAGAAGGCTGATGACCTTGGGACTTGATATTAAGCATTGGGGATGTGAGCCCTACCCAAATTGCACATATCATTATTCTGAGTTCACCTTGACCTCCTTTACAACAAGGTCAAATTTGATTCCTAGTGCTTTTATATGGAAAAATTCTTGAAATGTTCATTTTTCATAAGCATTTTAAGCCGAAATCAAAATGCTTGAGAGAAATGTTTAACATAATAAGACAATGGTTTTATATAGTTACCAAATGTCAACCGGACATGTAACCTTTCACCCAAACCCACTCATTTGGACTGCCAAATAAGTATCTTAACATTTTTTTCTTAGAAATCACTTTGCTATTTAACCTCAAATTTCATATGGAGTATTATTTTGATTGTTTTAAGTAATTTGACCAAAATGGCTGCAACCCCCATATATGGTAAAACAAAATATGTTTCTATGATAAGCCTAAGTTGACCTTGACCTATTTTAACATTATTAAGGAGATCAGGTGAGCACTTCAGGGCCTTCAGCTCCTCTATTCTATACTCATTCTATAGGGGCAGTTATCAGTCTTTGGTGAAGAAATGTGTTCTGCATACAGGCAAATACCTAAATAACTTTGCTCACGCTGTATATTTAAGACATTTACAAGTATTACCATATACCATAAATTCTGACACAAAGTATTTTACCAATAAGTGAAGAAATGATGTAACCAGCATTTTACCAGTTAACAATTTGTATATGCTTCATGAAAAAGGAGTACATATTGAAAGTTAGTGTAGAAAATCAGGTGACTTTTATACATCAGGCTAAATAAAAGTGCAAATTGAATCCAAAACAAAGAACTTCAAACACCGCCATCTTTTGATGTCTTTTTTTCTCAACCTCTGCTTTCAAAATAATTGTAATCTGGATAATCTGTGAGTTACCTAGTACTTTGTGCACACACTTTTGCTTGTAACTGACAACAACCCTTCTTGAATGAATCAACAGAGAAAAGCATAGCCATAAATTTTTCATGATCAATCTCCACTAATGTCTGGGCCAAGTCAAAATTGAACTAGACACCCCTAATTTGCAGTGAAATATGCTTCTGTATTCAAACACATTACTGATTATCCATGTGGTCATGTAGTGACTTTGCTGGTAATTATTCTTGAACAAGCTATTTTCTATCATGTAAGGTTTTGATAATTTTGCAACTTTTTGCTCTAAAAGCAAAAACAACAATAACATCAACTCATTTCTGCATCTTTTTATTTATACTTCAGATTATCCCACCTGAAGAAAAATCTTTTGAGCATCATGCACGATGATGGCTCAGATACAGAAGAAGACACAAGCCCAGTTTGCACTGTCACTGGAATTGGCAAGATAACAAAATACATGTAAGTATAATGCTAAACTAAACATTTATGCTTCATTGGTTTTCATAAGCTTCTAACATTTTTCCAATTCTTATTTACTTCCAAATTTACTGTCAAACTATTACTATGATTTATTAATATACGCTTTTTTCATAAAAACCCCCCTTCCTTATAAACATCTATCTTAGCCATTATAAACAAATGCAAAGACACTATGTTCATTAATGATAAAAAAAAACTCTTGATCACATTACCCTAAATACCACAATTACAGACTTCCAACATAATTTATAAGGAATATAGTTATGGCATTGTCCACACATCCATTCTTTCTGTCCATATGTTCACACTTTTTAACTGTACAGTTGTCCAGATAAATTAATGGCTGAACAAAATACCTTCTCCATTTCTTTTAAAACTTTTGCCATGTTTTATGGATAACCTTCAAGGTTGGGCAATTTTAACCAGCGGCAGTTTAAACAGTCGTTTTTAATGGTTATAATCAACCCGGTCAATACTCCAGAAGTAGTCAATTGGTGGTCAATTGTTTTTATACCCCTGCAAACTTTGTTTGTAGGGGGTATACTGTTTTCATGTTGTCTGTGCGTCCGTCCGTCCGTGCGTCCGTCCATCCGTCCGTCCGTAACGCTTTGTTTCCTTAATAACTCGAAGAGTCATTGCTGGATTTTCATCAAACCTTGCAAACATGTTCATATATGCAAGACAAATACTTTAGACAAAAAAGTAAGGGCTAGGGGCCAATTCTATTAGAGTTATTTCCCTTTGTAGTTCTAAATGGCTTTTAATTTAGTGCTTTATGCTTATGCTATTATAGGCCATACACGGGCCGATCAACTCCTACCACAGCTTTTGATGGAACAATTTGATACTTTTCCTATACAATGTAGACACATTGAACATATGCATGAAGGAGTTTGGTTCAGAAAAAATAATTTTTGACAAAATGACAGCTGTGAGAACTTAGACAATTTTTCCCTAATAAGGTGTTTGTATATGCATAGACGGTGCCCTTATGGGCCGATCAACTCCTACCACAGCTTTTTATGGAGCAATTTGATACTTTGCCTATACAATGTAGACATATTTAACATATGCATGAAGGAGTTTGGTTTAGAAATAATATTTTTTGACAAAATGACAGCTGTGAGAACTTAAACAATTTTTCCCTAATAAGGCTTTTGTATATGCATAGATTGTGCCTTCATGGGCCGATCAACTCCTACCACAGCTTTTGATGGAACAATTTGATACTTTGCCTATACAATGTAAACACATTGAACATATGCATGAAGGAGTTTTGTTTAGAAAAAATAATTTTTGATGAAATGACAGCTGTGAGAACTTAGACAATTTTTCCCTTATTAGGCTTTTGTATATGCATAGATGGTGCCTTCATGGGCCGATCAACTCCTACTACAGCTTTTGATGGAACAATTTGATACTCTGTCGATACAATGTAGACACATTGAACATATGCATGAAGGAGTTTGGTTCACAAAAAATAATTTTGACAAAATGACAGCTGTGAGAACTTAGACAATTATTCCCTTATATGGCTTTTGTATATGCATGGATAGTGCCTTTATGGGCAGATCAAGTCCTACTACAGCTTTTGATGGAGCAATTTGATACTTTGCCGACACAATGTAGACACATTGAACATATGCACGAAGGAGTTTATAATTTTTGTTTGCACAGATCCTACTGAAATCTTCTTATCAAAACTAAGGTCTTCTTGTTTGAACTATAACTTGCCAAGTTTTTTCACTGACTCTTACTGTGCGGGGGGTATCTAATAAGCATTGCTTATTGACTTTTTTCATTCATTTTGGTGGAATTCATAAAAATGTAACAGCTGATCTATGTATGTGCCAAAAGTATTCATCAGGTAAAATGGTGTATTACTGTCAAATATAGCATTTAGAGTGTGAAAACTGTTTGAAATTAAATGTGCCCCTTACCATTTATATGTGTTGGTTATTCTGTTGTTTGCTAGTATAATCTGCTGATAACATTTGCAAATAGTACCAACATCAGGACTGACAAAATGTTAGACCTGGTCTAGATTTAAACTGGTCGACACTCTAATATGGTATTTTCAAAATTCTTTGAAAAAAGTTCATTTTGGGAATAAAACAGCAGACAACAAATAACCAAACCAACCTTACCCTGCATGCAAAGAGTGTATCTGAAGTGTGTCTTTAATATTGCTTTTAAAGGTGTGAAACTATTATCAGAACAAATGGTCCTTTTATTTAACATCTTCAATTAGGTGTTGGTCTTAATCTCTTAAAGGTGTTGAGTCTAAATTAACCATAGTCCTGCTGAGCACAAATACGCCCTTACTGCTGTTTAATAAGTTAGCACATCATGGTCCATTTTCAATATAGTCTTGTGTATAATATGTAGCTAATGCTACCATGCAATTAAACTGGTTGGAAAATTTCATTTTGAAGTGGCTCATTCACAGAACAAGCATGAAAAGGAATGTTTAAGAACAGAGTTAATTCAGATGCATGGAATATTAGCAATATGTTGCCTTGTCTTGATTTACTAGTATCATTATGAAATTGTTATGTTCAACAATCTATGTCAAGAACGACTCTGCATAGAACTTAGATCTTGTATACCATTATTGAAGAAGGAAAGGTATATGTGCTATATGGACTATTGTAGGCTATATTCACATAGGCTGATTTAGTAAATTAGAAAGAACCTTTGCAGTAGCAACTAAACAACATTTACAATAATGTCTAAGGACAGAGGCTTATATATTTGTATGTATTTGATTCAATCAATCCTAATCAACCACTTCACTTGATCACCAATCAACCTGTAATGACCTATTAAAACCAATCTTAACCAAGCCCAGTCAATATGAAGATTGACCACCTTTTTGCCCTTGATTAGTTGAACATGACCAGGATGCTTTTCCACACAAATAGTTTCCTTTTTACTGTGGTGTTAAACTGTCTGTTTATATGAGCATACTTTATTTTAAGTTTATCTGAGCTGGGATGTGAATAAGATTTCAGAAATTGTCAAGTCAGTCCTGGTAGCTGGTCATTCAAGGTAAATTTGGACCTTTGCACTTCATTATGGGTGTCTCCAGCTGCCACACGACAGCTATGCTAACAGTACTTGTTGTTTACAAGTGAGATTGTTCATAATCAAGCCGGACTTGCCCTATTGAAACACTTGCCAGAATGATTTCCAAGGTTTGTAGATGTGGGGAAAAGCTTCAAAAGAAAGCTAAGTTCATCATGTATAACACAGGATGATGTAAGGAATGATTAAATTATATAGTAAAATTAATTGTGGTCTTGTGCCTGATATGAGGGCTCAATGGCTAATCAGTCGGGTGGAGAACTTGTTTATTTTTATATTTTTGAGATGTCAGTTTCCAAAGAATCAAAACATTTGCCAAATAAATGGGAAATAAGCTTGATTTTAAACCTCTAATGACAAAAAAACCCAGAAATATTGAATATTTGGGTTATTATGGGAATTTCCAACCCCTTGAAAAGTGTCCACAACTAGGACAGTCAGATTTAAGTCCCAACTGCAGCTGACAAATGCATTATTATGCCATCTGGATGGAATATTCCATCGATCAAACATGGATAGCAGCTCAAAAGATATGTTTTCTTGTCACCATGCTGCAATATGATGATTATCGTATTAACCCTAAATAACCGTACACCTTAGCTCCTCACCAGATTAGGTGTACATGTCATACAGTTTAAATTTAGATGCTCCCTGGTAAGGTCATGCCTTAATAATGATAAATTCTCTACAGTTTGAATTTAGGGGGAGTGCAATTCACACCAAACACACTAAAGGGTAATTTTCTAGCAGACACCATCCCACCCCCCCCACCCCCCCCCCCCAACCCTCTCTACTCTTTTTCTCATTTTCTGGTATAATACTATAAGGCATATTGCACTGCAAGGCATCCCCTTTATGGAGTTCATAGGTCATTATCCATAATTCATACATTTTGTTGTTGTCAATAAGTCTCCTTCCATCACTATAATGAGAATCTTTGTCTTTGCTTCAGGTATGATGAAGGTCTGGCCCGGGCGGAGAAGTCTAGTTGAGAAAGATGATCCCTCACAGTCTCACATGCTTCTTGACGTACCCTAACTTGATGTGTTGGTTACCAGGTAATACTCTTCTTCCTTCATTCTTATTGTTCTGCTAGCTCTAATCTGAGTGCTTGGTGGATCTGAAACCTTGCTGGAGTCTGGATTGGCCTCATTGGATAGATCTGCCTTTGTTATAGTGCATATTTCCATTATTGACCTGTTTCCGTGACTTAATTTTGTCTCCTTTCCTGCTTATTGCTTATACTTTATGTGCCTTTTGCACACCTCTTTTCATTTTGTCTGAATTTGGGGTATTCTTAACAATGAATGTCATCATGAACACAGTGGCCCTGCCTTTTTAATGACACAGAACTGCATATGCACACGTCATCCAGGAGGCATTAAGTATTGCATTGAAAATTTTTGACAGCTTTCTGACACCATATTGCGTTCGACTGCTTTGCATTCTTCCCCATCAAATACACTGAAACTAAAAGATATCTGATCTTCTTTGGCAATAATATGATAATAATTTAGACTAAAATTCATGTGTTGTGAGTTTATTTTCATCTTTAAAGTTTTAATTTAAGATTTAAATTTAAATAAAATTATTAAAATATATGTTTAAAATACTCTATACTTGCTCATTTTATACTTTTCCACTATTTTTTGGCCATGTGGAGACTGAGAGAGCACATCAGAAATTCAGAATGTCTTTATTTCATTCAAAAATTTCAAAAATTAAGTAAAATATTGCATAAATACTGTAGATTCTGCAAGGTAAAAAATGCACTGTCCGAAGGTCATTTTTCAAAATATGGTACATGTGTTTGAATGGATCCCATATTATGGAATCTTGTTCTATTGTTCTCATAGTAATAGCACATACTCAGTGAAGGTGATATTGATGGCAGATAGGTTCCTTTTTTAAATCCAGAGGAAAATGAGGGGCTGATAGGAATCAGGCCACAATTATGTCCCTTGATTAGTGGAACACGACCAGGATATTATTCCACACAAATAGTTCCCTTTTTACTGTGGTGTTAAACTGTCTGTTCATATCAGCATACTTTATTTTAAAATTATCTGAGCTGGGCAGTTAATAAGCTTTCAGAAAATGTCAAGTCAGTCCTGGTAGCTGGTCATTCAAGGTAAAGGATCATTGACACTTGCTATGGGTAAATGCCTATGGTTTTCAGTAAAAATAAAAGTTTGACAATCGTCCCTTTCTTCACATTGAAGCTACTCTGACCTGAGTGCTTTATGACTGTGAAATCCGTTTTCGGTATTTAATGATTCAAAGATGTAAAATTTTGGGTAGAACAATCACTTTTACATTAAGATATTTAGAAATCTGAAAACATTTTTTAAAATATCCCCCCCCCCCCCCCCCCGTGTGCCAGCAAAAGCTTTTGCATGTATATGTGTTACCATATTTTACACATTGTATGGAAGTGGCTTGCTGGCACAAGTGGGGGGGGAAGATGTTCAGCAGCCCCAAAACACAGGGCCTAAGCCATGTCTTTTCTACCAAATAAGAAATTTATGACAGTAATGAAGTTCTCAAGAACCAACCTCCTAAATTGCTTTGTATTCTGTGCTTGTTTAATATAAAGTACTTTAAAATTAAAAGTAGAATTAGCAAGGTTTTATGCATTTTTTCATAAGAAAAAATCTCACTGTTATTAAATGACACACTATTTTGCAAACGTCCTGTACTTATCTATTTGCATGCTATGTAATTGTTCATGTTTTTATTTTCGTCTGCTGACTTTCTTCAAAATTAAGTTTTTAAAAATAAACCACCTAGCACCACCATCAGAGTGTCAAACAGTTTGGATCCAGATCAAGACCGACATTCAGTTGGCATTCATCTGGGTTCAAACTGTTTGCAAAAGGCTATTGGCAGACGACAAAATTATCCACTGGCATGCAAAGAGTTATAACAAGTAAATACTTTAGTGTTCAATATATTGTCTCATATAGGGATATACATGCATATGTATACCATAAACATTTGGACACTTCAAATACATTCAACATGTTATGCCCTTTAAACAAAGCAAAAGTAATATTCAAAGGATCTAGTTAGAATCAGTTTTACTTTCCAAGGCTAAATGGGACACTTTCATTCCTTCAAAAATATTTATTTCTTTTGTTGAGCTTTCAGTTTTGTATTATTTACGGTACATGTAGTCAAAAATGTACAGGTAACTTCTAAATTATCTCCCCAAAATCATTTTGTTTCAAAACATATTTTGTTTTTAAAACAGTTTTATCAATTATCGTGATTTGTCAATACTCTGCATATGGTATGTTCAATAGATATCACCATGCCTACCAAATAAATCAAGAAAACGTGCAGAAACCACTTTTTAAAGCACTTTTTATTTTCATGAAATTTCAGACCCCCTCCCCTTTCTACCCGCCATAACTCTCGAATGCGTAGGAATTTTGAAAATAATTTGCTAGCCGGCTCTTGTCGTTAGATTCAGCTTTTGCACTGATACTACATGCACCACACTAGCAGCTCAAAAGCAGCGTTCTGGGAATCAGAAAAATAGGCGTATAAGGCCCAAACCGTCAATGATCCTTTGGACCTTTGCACTCCATTATGGGTGTCTCCAGCTGCCATACAACAGCTATGTCAACAGTAAATGTTGTTTACAAGTGAAATTGCTCAAAATCAAGCCAGACTTGCCCTATTGAAACACTTGCCAGAATGATTTCCAAGGTTTGTAGAGTTGGGGAAAAGCTTCAAAAGAAAGCTAAGTTCATCATGTATAACACAGGATGATGTAAGGGTGATTAAATTATATAGTAAAATCAATTGTGGTCTCGTGCCAGAGTAAACACACCATCATTTGTGGATGCATCTTGATATTGAGATTGTAGCGTACTACTTTTGTCCAACTGTGACCTTGACATCTGATCTCAGTTGTATTAAATCTTGAACATATCTCATTTATTATATGACATAGTACTCTCAAATTTGGTATGTGGATTCATCTATTGGCCATGGTGTGCCACCTTCTGTTTTCGGGTCTCTGTGACCTTGACATCTGGCTACAGTTCTAGATAGGTAGAGCCCGGACAATATCTGTATGTTATGTGAGGATGGAATCCAAAATTTGCTGGGTGTATACATTTTGGGGTTGCGGACTGTCGCATACTGTCACACTGACCCTGGCCTCTGGCCTTGGTTTTGGATGGAATAGAGGGAAATGTATGTCGAGAGTTGTCAAATAACTTTCCCACAAAAGTCTTACATCGGTCACGTAACTATGAAATAGCATGTTTGCCATAGATTATAATTGGTTAGGCATTAGCCTAAGGTTTAAGATACAGCAACATGTGATTCAACAACATCAGAATCTAGGGGGAAGATTTGGTACCAGAAAAACATGCATTTAAGTCCCCCAGTGGCTTAGGCTGCTGTCCGTTCTAAGGCACTGGTTCTGTTGTTATTGATTCATTGCTGATAGTACTCCCATTGTGGGATCCTGTAATTGTTCTGTTTTGTTGTGCGTTACTTTATGTCCAATCAAGTTTTGCAATAATTTTGATGGGGAAGAGAGACCGAGAGAGAGAGAGAGAGAGAGAGAGAGAGAGAGAGAGAGCTTATTGTTTTGCTAAGTTTTCTTCCTGGTGTCTCGTGATTGTTGTGTGGCTCTTCCTTGCGGTGTCGAGGGATTGCCTGCTGTTTGCGATTGTGGCATTTCCCAGATCATGCTCAAGTTACTATTTCTGAATACATGCATGCTAAGAATAAGGTGTTTTGCCCTTTTTTGGTTTATTCATTTGAAAGTAATAATCTAGGCAAGCCCTCTTTTTAAAGTTTACTTTAATTTTAGTTTCACGATGTTGTAAAATTTCACCGCCAGTCGAAAACGAAACTGCAAAGATCGTCAGCTACTATTGTCTGCTGCATTCTGTGCTTATCAATCAGCATTTTCATTTTGAATTACATGCAAACAATATGAACCCACATCGTGTTAACGCAGTCCGATCTGGGTCCATGCTGTTTGCTATAAAGTATTTACAACGCTAACAACAGCCCAGCAGGCACAAACCATTAAAACAATGTCATAGCAACGTCAATGCGACGTCATGACGTCGCATTGACGTTGATACGACGTTGTTTTGGCGTCATGTGCCCGCTTGGAGACGATAAAGCAGAAAAGTGAATCAAGTCTGTTAAATCAGGGCACCAGCTCAGAATTCATCATCATAGTCCTCCTGCAAAAAACAATAAAACCAGCATAAGATACTTAGGAAATTAATTCAATTTTTGGAATGTTCATGGAATCATGAATACTTTGGGTCTCTTGCAAACTAAGTGGAGCCGGAACTCAACTTAGCTGACAATGTGATTTATCCTGCTTATAAACGTAACATTTGTTGGCATTTTAACATGTATTAGCATGATAATTACAACATCTGAGAGACTTAAAGCAAGAAACTTCTCTATTTGTCGGTATTTTAGTTTTATGAGCAGTTGAAATTTTTTCCATCTTCATCATGTTTAGTTTGATACCGTCTGACGCTAATGACCCACAAGGGTTGATGCGTCGTTAAGAATCAAACAAACAAACAAACAATTGAAATTTCGTGTTCGGTTGAGTTAAGCATTAAAACAGTTTTATAACCTCTGGGTCAAAACTATTTGCCACCCAATGATATTCCTGGGAGAATTTATGGGGTAGGGGGATTGATCAGAAGATCTATGATGGAAAAAATATGAGAAATGAAAGAAGGAAATATATGAAAAAATATTTCCTCTTATCTTGTTCCTTCCAATCTGTCCTCAAGTTGACCGTGATCTAAACCGGCGCTTTTCATTTGCGCACTTCAGTATATCTTTTGCGCACTTTGATTTCTTCATTTGCGCACGATTCTGCATATCATTTGCGCACCCTTTTCACACCTTATTAAAATTTAATTATGAGTAATTAAGGTAGCTTAAAGTCGTTACAGGTAGTTATACATTTATAAAAGTAAGTAAGGGTGCAAAGATCAGGAGTCGATACAATCAAGTACCACACCCGACCCAGGATACCAATGGGAAAGTTACAAACTCACAGTTAGACACCACAAACGAGAGCCAAGAGGTGCACTGAGAATTCTTAAGCCTTCTATTAGCCGAACTTTCTTCAGCACATGGTTGCAACTCTGAACGGATGACTTTGCTGGTTCTGTCCGTTATACTTTCCGTGGCTTTCTTTTTCAGATTAATACGATTTTTGCTGGCGTTCAACCTTTCTTTCGTCAGATGCATGGCTTTGCTAGCATTTACTTAATTGATTTCGGTGCATTCAGAATCTGTTTTTAAAGGTTCTTTACAGGATTAAACTGCACATCTCCAACTTAAAATACCACTTTTTAAAGGTTTTTGATAAACGAAATTTGCAGCCATCAAAAATTATATATTTATTCCCTAGATTTGTTTCTGACAATTTAAAATCCATGTTAAAATATGAAAGTGACTGCGAAACAGGTGTAAGCTCAACAATGTATTGCTTGTGGGTACATTTTAAAGAAAAGACAAAATCACCCAATACGCATCTCACCTGTATGGTTACCTGTATGGTTGGTTACCTGTACGAGTCAGCGTTTCACGACCACTAATATCTAACTGCCCCTGATTGGGGGTGTGAATATAGTGCGCAAATGAAATCGCAAAATGTACGCAAAAGATATCATCGCTAATTGCAAAAAGTGCACAAATGCAATACGCCCATCTAAACAGGGCCCGAGGTTACAAATCTTTTTTATGCTTAAGCCTGGATAAACTTTATGTTATGTTATGTATTGTTCATTGCATTCCGCACATAATCTTTTCTCTGGCTTTTCGCCTTTATAGCTTCCTCATTCAATGCGAAGTTTATGGGCACTGATATTAAATGAAGAAATGCATTTACTAATATTAAAACCATGTATCGTTTCCAGGTATGGTTCAATGCTAAAGTTTTTTGTATGTGCGAAGTTTCTTAACTCCTTCCCCTTCAGCCAATCGTTTCTCCCAAAATAATACGAATCGTTCCCTTAATTTGTGCTTTATAGTATTAAGAAGTGCCGCAGAATTGAATATACTATGATTGTTCCACTGGCCTTGATTGTTCCAAACATGAGAAAATCCTTAATAAGATAAGATAAGAAAATTTTATTATAGTTACATGTGTATAGCAAAGCAAAGAACATAATAATTTAATGTTTAACACCCGGCCGCATTGGGCCTATATGTCACTTCAAAAAATATGTGGTATATGCTATTCCGTTTACATATATACAAAATTTACATGTAAAGAATCAAACTGACACAAGTAAACAGGATAAGTGAAAGTGGAAAATAACAATGGCATGTCGGTGCAAAATGTGGTTTATATACTCAGAGGAAGCAGTTACTTCCTTATAGCATTATTTTGTAAGTACTAGTTTTTCCCACGATAATCTGCGAGGATGATTCTGTGTGACATCCCCGCAGTGCAGAGTAGGGAAAGCTTATTCACAATATCATTGCTGATTTTTGTCTTGTAGTCTAGTTTTGTATTTTGATGGCATTCGAAGCAAGCAATGTGGAGCCAGATCAGACTGCCTCATATGAAGCAGTCTAGTCAGAGTCCACATTGTTGGTTCCAACGCTCAATATTTATCGACAGACGAATTTCCTTATGTGTTTTTAAAACAGAGAAAGAGTTGAAAATATAAGTATTTAACGGTATAATACTGATTTCCTTCTATGCATTGCATTGAATATAAATTTTGCACATTGCCTTTCTTCATGTTTTAAAATAAAAGTGAGTTTTTCTGTCTCTGACAATGTTCTAAATCTGATATCCCTTCTTTCTGACTTGACGATCATAGCTCTTCTCAAATCATCATATAAAGTACAATGCAACAAGAAATGGATTTCATTTTCAACTGCATTTTGGTCACATACTTGACAAAGCCTGTCTTCCACGTTTAATCCCAAAAATCCAGTTTCAATTTTAAGTGGAAGCACAGCACAGCGAAATTGAGCTAAATGGGATCTTTCAGCTTTGCAAATATTTAGTTTTAAGTAAGTTTCAGTCTCGTAGTTTGATTTGAAGGTTACATAGGTTCTGAGTTTTGATACAGTATGCAGTTTTTCATTCCATTCTTGTTGGTGCTTATTATTAAACACATTTTCATGCTCTAAATTAACAATTTGTTTGTTTTCAAAACTTTGTTGCATATTCACCTGATGTAGAAGATGTTTCAGGTCTGAGCACCAAGTTTTACCTGTAGCAGTATAGTCAAAATTAAATACACACTTTGTTAGGCGGTTATCGCCCATACTAATCAGACGGTTCCACAGTCTAATCATATTGACCCAACGCCTATGAATTGATAATGTCCAGCCCATTTCCCCATTTATGGCAAGTATTGGAGTGAATCTATGGACCCCAAGAAAGTATCGTATAGCTCTGTTTTGCAATGTATCTATTTTGTTAAATTGTTTGAACCCCCATATTCCTGAACAGTAATCAATTACTGGAACCACACAAGAATTGAACATTTTAGTGTATGTATGGTATCCGACGTTCTTAAAACCATGTATTTTGGATATCATTGCACCCAAAGCTCTGCCACCAGCCTAAGACAGTACTTCGGCTGTTTCTGAAAAATCTAAGTTCTCATGCATATGAATGCCCAAGTAACGGTAAACTTTTGTGTACTTAATATTGTAATATATTTCTAACAATGTGCAACCATCGGCTACAATAAACATTTGCATTTAATTGCTTAGTGTCGGCTTTAGAACTTAGAAGTGAACGCTATTTGATTGAATGATATGTAACCACTAATTAACACCACTGTTATTAACATAGGCAGCTCCACTTCCTGCGATGTATACATTCGCAACTTCTTTGTTTTGCGAGAGTATGTTATAAAAAATTATGCTCAACTCAAATAAGCAATGAACATTGAAATGCTCATAAAACTAAAATGCTGAAAAATAAAGTTTTTTTTGCTTTGAAACTCTCAGGTGTGTGCATTTCATACTACTAAATGTTAAAACAATTGTTGGCATTTTAACCTTTATGAGCAGAATATAGTTCAGGTTCAGTTGAGTCGAGCAGGAAAGAAGTTTTATAACCTTGGGGCCAGTCTTTGAATTATCTTAATTTGACCTATCAAAAGATATTAATAGACTTTTCGCTTACTGTAAAGGCGGGCAACTTTATTATTCATATCTGGGCGTGGTTCGGCTATTTCATCTGCTTAGGAAGGGAAAACAGGTTTTATTTATAATTTGGTAAAGAATTAATAAGCTTTTTTCTGCCGCGCAAACGTGCGTGCATTACCGTATATCCCTGACCTCACATGTGTTAACCCTTAAAGAGCATATCACAAAAAGTCGTATGTTTTTGTTGTCTACTGAAACATTTGAAGCCTCTTTAACAAACAGTGTAGATCCAGATCAGACTGCTCCTATAGGAGCAGTCTGATCTGAGTTCACACTGTTTGCGTCTATACTTATGATAAACAATAAACAGACACTTTAAAATGTAGTTATTTTGCTGGTGTTTTAAAGTTTAAATGATTACTGTCTATACTAAGGTGTTATGGTACAATGATACGGTTACCTTCGGATAAAATCAGACCTCATTTTCAGCTTTAACCCATGATGTCTAAAGTAGACCATTCCTATTTACGCATTCATGAAGTGCCGCCTTTACAGTAACCAAAAAGTTCAATAATACCAGACAACTCATATATATACCCATCTAATGTTGTTCAGCCTTTTTTTCTTTGGTTTCTTCTCCATAATCTTCCTTTTGTCTGCATACTTATCAGTTTTTTTGCGGTATAAAACTTTGCTTTTCAGATTTGTTGATTCCGAAAAGAATTTTTTTCTTATTTCTGGTGTCAGTTTGATCATAGTTTTCACAGCGGACCCACCTCCGGATTCAGCACATAGCATAACTGGAAAATATAATAAAGAGTGAGTTAACGCCTGCTGTCCTGCCAGCCGAGAGTGACAGTGACGTCATGTCTTGTTGACAAAGTTATCAGGGACTTATAATCGATAGATCACTTGTGTATTAATCCTATCCGCAGGATATGATTAATACACAAGTAATATATCGATTCGCATCAGCTCAAGTGGAGTGTATAACTCGTTTCTTCTTTACTGTCGTGAGTTGGCTTCCGGTGCCGTTAGTTTAACAGGTGACCGGGCCCAGGGCGACGACAGTAAACATGATTCGCACTATAAAGGTTAATAGTTTACTTTACAATTGTAAACAAAGTATTGCGTAACTCTCACTCTTGGTTGGCACGACAGTAAATGCAAATTAGTAGGAAAATCTCCTGAAATCACAAGAGAGTCAAACAATCAAGCATTCGGCAAGAGTTCGGTTTATTGTTCAATGAAAAGTGGCAGACTTTAATCCTTAGGAAAGAATTCTCCATTATACAAAACATAAGCTGAAAAGTATTATTACTATAACTGTAAAATGTTGGCTGTTTTGTAAGTGCACGTTTGAAATATATGTTATAAGCACGTCGTATCACGTCGTGCTCACTTTGATGGTTTTCAAATTGTTGCTGTGTCTTTCATCGCCGAATTTTCCTTCCCGTTTTGCTGTTTTGTTCTTGACATAAATCAATTAAAAGTTAAATTTGCTGATCATTACGGACTCTGAATAAAATCACTGCATAATAATAAGAGAAGACGGCACACTATTTTAGCAAAGCAATTATACTGTGTATTCTTTATATTTAATTATGTATTATTTTCGGATTTGAAAGGCGTCCTTTAGTTTATTTAATGCAAAACGACGGGTTCCAAGATAGACTGCATTACATCCCTTGATATACAATACAGTAAGAGTCTAGTAGACTGCTTCACTGCCCCCTCGTTTACCTACGGGAGTAGTATAGGCCCCACTATAGCGCATTTGACGTCACTTCCGGTCAAAGATGGCGGCCCCCACGACTTCCGATCCAAGATGGCGGCCCCCACGACACCAAGATGGCGGCCCCCACGACGTCAGATCCAAGATGGCGGCCCCCACGACACCAAGATGGCGGCCCCCACGAAATCAAGATGGCGGCCCCTGTGACGCGTTCGGTTACACCTCGGAGGGTGAGTCAACGCCCTAGACCACGAGAAGGTAGCGTCACGTCCTAGAGCGCGGTGTCGTTCTTCTATATACAAGGGTGAGGGGCCTCTCATTTATTTCCGCGTGGTTTTTTTACGCAGTTCAGAACGAGATCCAGTCTTTAATGGTGTAGCGCGTCGCAGCGCTTGGTTTATCCCGTTCCCCGGGTGGACCCTTTTTTTTCAGCACGGTCCTTTCCCGTCTTTTTCCACGTACTGATCGGCTTCGTAATTGGGTCTTAAAGGCTGAGAGGGATATGATTGTCTATCAACGTAGAACGGGTTCCTCGCCATGCATATGGCGTCTGGCTAACTTAGGAGCATATTGCGCAATTATTTGATGTTCGTCCTTTAGTATCTTAATGAATTCCAGTCCGAAGTTGCTGTCTTACGCCCTCCGTTCGTTATACTATCCTCTCCTTTTCGCTTAAGCTCCGATTTTGCCATTTCTAAAGCTTGGGCTACTGGGGTGACCAGGTTCACTACGGGTTTTTCCTTTTGTCTCATTTCTTTCAACTCTCTGTATTTCCGTCCACTACCCACAATATAATGACCATGACTGTCGCGTTCCGCGTAGCCATCTCTAACATCCAGCAAGTGCTGATACCATTTGTCGGGATCCGAGACGTACAGAATCCACTTCTGCTGCTGGTAATCGTAAACGAGTCTAGTGCCCATCTCTTTTGATCGATTTCCTCCTTCGTGCTCGAGTTATTCTTACGCTCTATTCATACCAACAGGCGAGAGTCTAGTTCACTATCCTCAAGCACCTCGATTAATCGCTCAGCAGCCTCTCTGGCTTCGCGCCGTAGTTGTCTACATCTCATCCGAAACAACAGTTCATCAAACAAAGCTATACACATAAAAGTAATGGCGAACATATTTACGCCTACACAATTCTTAATACCTTTTCTTAGTTACCAGTTTTGATAGTCATTCGGGTTACACTCGGAACACCGTAATGCGCCTAACTGATTCATGTGATCACTTTGCACGTAACAGGGTACGACCCTGTCTAGTTCGGGTAAGGCCCTTCCAATTTCTGTTAAGAGTTCTTTGACGGCAATGTATTCTAGGGGTCTCAGGTATAATCCCTTTTTCGTAGGTATCACCTCTTCTTGCGGCTTCCAATACTGCCTTATATCCATACATGCGCTGCCCTCGGTGATGGTACAATAGACGTTCGCTCCAAGATGACTCTTATAGTTTTGTTTCTCTGTCCTCGCTTGATCCGCGTATTCTAAGTAATCCACCCAATTCTTCCATCGCATCAAGGTTAAGCTGATACCTTTCTTGGTCGGTTTGTCATCTTTCCATTCTCTCAGGTCAACACGCAGTTCACCTTTCCATTCTGTGACCTCGATAAAGCGATCGTTTCCGAGACTGAATCTGCATCTAGACATGTTTACTGTTTGACTGTCAGAATAGATATGACTAGATTGCTGCAAAGCGCCTTATATAGTGAGAGGTCTCTTCTGATTGGTCAATTATCCAGCCATCCGATTGGTCAACCTCCTCACTCCTGATCCCTCCTCCTCATTCTCCTTCACGACGTAGTAGAGTCCTCTTGGTCTTCAGAGGCTTTCTCTGTTTCTATATTATGATTCGGCCATACGTCCATAAATAAATCTTTTCTGAGTTTGATGGCTTGTCTGATAGAGTCCGCCTGATTCATATCGTGTTGGTTCTTAAACGTTTTAGCCGATTCCAGTATTCGCTGTTGAACAGGATCCTCTTGTAGCTCGTAATAATCTATTAGAAATTGAGCGTAATCTCGTCTGAGTTTTTTGCGGAGAGAAGGCAAATCATCATTGGCTGCGAGATGAATAGCTTTATCCGAACTAAAACCTCGCTCTTCATAAGCATTCACTTTAGCTTTAAACTGCTCTACGTTCTCCTGCCTGATCGGATTTTGAAATCTCCTGTTCCAGATGTCGAGTTTAGAGCGCTCATCTCTTTGTTTTCTTTGTTTACCTGGAGGGCTTAAATAGCTTACCCTCCTATTCCTTATATCCAGTTTATAACTTTCATCTTTATCTTTATCCGGAGGGCTGATAGAGCGTATATAATCTAGGGACTCCACACTGTCAGCATCTTCATCATCAGAAATATCTCCGTCATCGGGAGACTGTTGATCGACAAATATGTCAGTTTGTAGTCTGTCCTGTTCGGATGTACTCGATTTAAGATCTAGGACGAGGTAACCATAAGGTCTTGCCGTGGCATCTTCAAATTTCCTCATAAATGTGGCGTAAGTGGACGGATAAATTCTTCTTGCCAAGATCGCAACTTGTTGTCTGTCGATCGGATTATTAAACAAGACCAAATATTGCGTATTTAAAGCGATATCCCTGCAAGCTCTACCTTGAGGAAATACGTTTTGAGTCAAATACACGATAGATATATTTCTGTGGTGACTGTCTTTCGTAAAAAGGTCGGCAATTCTCTGGTCACACTTTGCTTCGGTCATCAGGTCATCAAAAATGATTAGGTTCCTTTTTGAGGGATCCATAAACTGAGCATTATCTAGATAGTCTGGGATACCCCGTATAAATTCTATACACGGAATTCTCTTCTGAAGGTCTTCGTACAGGGGCTGCCATTGTCCAAAACACCATAAGATTCGTTCCGGTGGCGGTTGTACTAACAAGGAAAGTAACAGTTTTCTAGTCCATTCCGTTTTCCCCGATCCGCTGGGTCCAGTTACCATCATAGAGAATAGGTGTCTAAATGTCATTTCCTTCAATGGTTGTGACTGGTCGGTATATTTCCCACTGCCATGGACATTGCGTTCATGTCTTTGCAATGCATCACGCCTACTATAGGACTGGTTGCAGATCAAACACCTGATCATTTTGTCTCAGTTAGTATTGTTTTCTCTACCTTCATACGGGTGTCATCCTTCTTACGATCATTGGATCATTGTTACCACCACTACCACCACCGACACCACCACCACCGACACCACCACCACCACCACCACCACCACCACCTCCACCACCACCACCACCCACCACCACCACCACCACATGGTGGACCATTGTTTCCTGACTGTACATTCACTGTATCCTCACTGTATCCCACTGTACCCCAACTGAACCCTCACTGTATCATCACTGTGCCCCACTGTACTCTCACTGTATCCCCACTGTATCCTCCCTGTACCCTCACTGTATCCCACTTTACCCCAACTGAACCCTCACTGTATCCTCACTGTGCCCCAATGTACCCTCACAGTATCCTCACTGTACCCCACTGTACTCTCACTGTATCCCCACTGTATCCTCCCTGTACCCTCAATGTATCCTCCTTCTCTCCTCCTCCTCACCCTCTCCTCCTCCCTCCTAATCTCACTGTACCCAAACTGAACCCTCACTGTGCCCCAATGTACCCTCACTGTATCCCCACTGTACCCCACTGTACCCTCACTGTAGCCCAACTGAACCCTCACTGTATCCTCACTGTGCCCCAATGTATCCTCACTGTATACTCACTGTACCCCACTGTACTCTCACTGTACCCCCACTGTATCCTCCCTGTACCCTCAATGTATCCTCCTTTCCTCCTCCTCCTCACCCTCTCCTCCTCCCTCCTAATCCCAATGTACCCCAACTGAACCCTCACTGTGTCCCAATGTACCCTCACTGTATCCTCACTGTACCGCACTGTACTCTCACTGTATCCCCACTGTATCCTCCCTGTACCCTCACTGTATCCTCTTTCCCACCTCCTCCTCACCCTCTCCTCCTCCCTCCTAGCTCCATTATGAATTTGAACTGTCATGATCACTGTTTTTAAGGCCATTATACTCGTTGTAGAACGTTCTATCATCGTAGGTTCACCGGTAATTGTGGGTTGACCATGATTATATAATGATTAAGCATAACAGTTTCGCTTTAAACAACCAGTCGTAAGCATTTACGCTATGTATAGTCTTAAGATGATGTACTATATTTAGCATATCCTTTCTATAACATATTGGACACTGGATCTTGTATCTATGGGGACATAGTTTTGATCTGTTTTTAAACACCATTTAAAACGAAACTTTATGTATATCAGCTTGCTGGGCAAGCCTTTCCTTTTAAATCGAAACTTTTATAATACAAACGCGAACCTTCCTTTTATAACGACACTTTTATGTATAACCTGGCAAGCCTTTCCTTTTAAATCTAAACGCTTATAATACAAGTGTTAGCCTTCCTTTTAAAACGACACTTTTATGTTTCAGCTTCCTGGGCAATGCTTTTCACGCGTTCTTATAACGCGAAGATGAATCACGCTATAAAAAACACCAGTTTACACACGTTTGAGCTAAATAGTATCATTTAAACTGTTCAATTTGCATGTTTACAGCGAAGACCCAACGCAATGATACAGCAAAGTCGTGCGTATTGAAAAGGTGGGTTTTCCGTGGGCCTGTCTCAATTCATTCACCAATATAATCAGCTGCTGACCGGATCTGACCGGATGTTTTCACTTTGATCCATGTAATGAAATCGCTTATCGATTTTACGATTCAGGAGGAATTGAGACAGGCCCACGGAAAACCCACCTTTTCAATACGCACGACTTTGCTGTATCATTGCGTTGGGTCTTCGCTGTTCCACATCGAATTTACTGATCAGAGTGCGTTATTCAAGCAGATGAGCCTGTCCATCGGACCAGACGTTTGATGTATCTATAGCGTGTACTAGGAAAGGCGATGGCGATTTTCGCCCTTTTCATTCGAAATGTCTAGGGTATATAAATACACCAATAATGCGATTATTCTCATTCTTCGCCTTTGTTAGATGGCAGAGTCAGACGTCAGAGTCTTCGCTGCTCGTGTACAGGTAGGTACATGAGACAGTTAACCCCTAAATTCAACTTACGTATCGTCTGTTCATAGTCTAGAGACGAATTGCGAAATGTATGGCTTATGATATACATTTATAACGATATTACTATGATTAATTATTGACCAATCAGAAAAAAACCTCTCGCTATATAATGCGCATCGTATGCAATCGAGTCATAGCTAATATGACAGTCGAACAATAAACATGCAAATTGAACAGTTGAAATGATATTATTTAGCTCAAACGTGTGTAAACTGGTGTTTTCGAACGTCACACGTTTTTTTCATAGCGTGATTCATCTTCGCGTTATAAGAACGCGTGAGAAGCATTGCCCAGGAAGCTGAAACATAAAAGTGTCGTTTTAAAAGGAAGGCTCACACTTGTATTATAAGCGTTTAGATTTAAAAGGAAAGGCTTGCCAGGTTATACATAAAAGTGTCGTTATAAAAGGAAGGTTCGCGTTTGTATTATAAAAGTTTCGATTTAAAAGGAAAGGCTTGCCCAGCAAGCTGATAAACATAAAGTTTCGTTTTAAATGGTGTTTAAAAACAGATCAAAACTATGTCCCCATAGATACAAGATCCAGTGTCCAATATGTTATAGAAAGGATATGCTAAATATAGTACATCATCTTAAGACTATACATAGCGTAAATGCTTACGACTGGTTGTTTAAAGCGAAACTGTTATGCTTAATCATTATATAATCATGGTCAACCCACAATTACCGGTGAACCTACGATGATAGAAGGTTCTACAACGAGTATAATGGCCTTAAAAAACAGTGATCATGACAGTTCAAATTCATAATGGAGCTAGGAGGGAGGAGGAGAGGGTGAGGAGGAGGTGGGAAGGAGGATACAGTGAGGGTACAGGGAGGATACAGTGGGGATACAGTGAGAGTACAGTGCGGTACAGTGAGGATACAGTGAGGGTACATTGGGACACAGTGAGGGTTCAGTTGGGGTACAGTGGGATTAGGAGGGAGGAGGAGAGGGTGAGGAGGAGGAGGAAAGGAGGATACATTGAGGGTACAGGGAGGATACAGTGGGGGTACAGTGAGAGTACAGTGGGGTACAGTGAGTATACAGTGAGGATACATTGGGGCACAGTGAGGATACAGTGAGGGTTCAGTTGGGCTACAGTGAGGGTACAGTGGGGTACAGTGGGGATACAGTGAGGGTACATTGGGGCACAGTGAGGGTTCAGTTTGGGTACAGTGAGATTAGGAGGGAGGAGAGGGTGAGGAGGAGGAGAGAAGGAGGATACATTGAGGGTACAGGGAGGATACAGTGGGGATACAGTGAGAGTACAGTGGGGTACAGTGAGGATACTGTGAGGGTACATTGGGGCACAGTGAGGATACAGTGAGGGTTCAGTTGGGGTAAAGTGGGATACAGTGAGGGTACAGGGAGGATACAGTGGGGATACAGTGAGAGTACAGTGGGGCACAGTGATGATACAGTGAGGGTTCAGTTGGGGTACAGTGGGATACAGTGAGGATACAGTGAATGTACAGTCAGGAAACAATGGTCCACCATGTGGTGGTGGTGGTGGTGGGTGGTGGTGGTGGTTGAGGTGGTGGTGGTGGTGGTGGTGGTGGGTGGTGGTGGTGGTGGTGGTGGTGGTGGTGGTGGTGTCGGTGGTGGTGGTGTCGGTGGTGGTAGTGGTGGTAACAATGATCAAATGATCGTAAGAAGGATGACACCCGTATGAAGGTAGAGAAAACAATACTAACTGAGACAAAATGATCAGGTGTTTGATCTGCAACCAGTCCTATAGTAGGCGTGATGCATTGCAAAGACATGAACGCAATGTCCATGGCAGTGGGAAATATACCGACCAGTCACAACCATTGAAGGAAATGACATTTAGACACCCATTCTTTATGATGGTAACTGGACCCAGCGGATCGGGGAAAACGGAATGGACTAGAAAACTGTTACTTTCCTCGTTAGTACAACCGCCACCGGAACGAATCTTATGGTGTTTTGGACAATGGCAGCCCCTGTACGAAGACCTTCAGAAGAGAATTCCGTGTATAGAATTTATACGGGGTATCCCAGACTATCTAGATAATGCTCAGTTTATGGATCCCTCAAAAAGGAACCTAATCATTTTTGATGACCTGATGACCGAAGCAAAGTGTGACCAGAGAATTGCCGACCTTTTTACGAAAGGCAGTCACCACAGAAATATATCTATCGTGTATTTGACTCAAAACGTATTTCCTCAAGGTAGAGCTTGCAGGGATATCGCTTTAAATACGCAATATTTGGTCTTGTTTAATAATCCGATCGACAGACAACAAGTTGCGACCTTGGCAAGAAGAATTTATCCGTCCACTTACGCCACATTTATGAGGAAATTTTAAGATGCCACGGCAAGACCTTATGGTTACCTCGTCCTAGATCTTAAATCGAGTACATCCGAACAGGACAGACTACAAACTGACATATTTGTCGATCAACAGTCTCCCGATGACGGAGATATTTCTGATGATGAAGATGCTGACAGTGTGGAGTCCCTAGATTATATACGCTCTATCAGCCCTCCGGATAAAGATAGAGATGAAAGTTATAAACCGGATATATGGAATAGGAGGGTAAGCTATTTAAGCCCTCCAGGTAAACGAAGAAAACAAAGAGATGAGCGCTCTAAACTCGACATCTGGAACAGGAGATTTCAAAATCCGATCAGGCAGGAGAACGTAGAGCAGTTTAAAGCTAAAGTGAATGCTTATGAAGAGCGAGGTTTTAGTTCGGATAAAGCTATTCATCTCGCAGCCAATGATGATTTGCCTTCTCTCCGTAAAAAACTCAGACGAGATTACGCTCAATTTCTAATAGATTATTACGAGCTACAAGAGGATCCTGTTCAACAGCGAATACTGGAATCGGCTAAAACGTTTAAGAATCAACACGATATGAATCAGGCGGACTCTATCAGACAAGCCATCAAACTCAGAAAAGATTTATTTATGGACGTATGGCCGAATCATAATATAGAAACCGAGAAAGCCTCTGAAGACCAAGAGAACTCTACTACGTCGTGAAGGAGAATGAGGAGGAGGGATCAGGAGTGAGGAGGTTGACCAATCGGATGGCTGGATAATTGACCAATCAGAAGAGACCTCTCACTATATAAGGCGCTTTGCAGCAATCTAGTCATATCTATTCTGACAGTCAAACAGTAAACATGTCTAGATGCAGATTCAGTCTCGGAAACGATCGCTTTATCGAGGTCACAGAATGGAAAGGTGAACTGCGTGTTGACCTGAGAGAATGGAAAGATGACAAACCGACCAAGAAAGGTATCAGCTTAACCTTGATGCGATGGAAGAATTGGGTGGATTACTTAGAATACGCAGATCAAGCGAGGACAGAGAAACAAAACTATAAGAGTCATCTTGGAGCGAACGTCTATTGTACCATCACCGAGGGCAGCGCATGTATGGATATAAGGCAGTATTGGAAGCCGCAAGAAGAGGTGATACCTACGAAAAAGGGATTATACCTGAGACCCCTAGAATACATTGCCGTCAAAGAACTCTTAACAGAAATTGGAAGGGCCTTACCCGAACTAGACGGGGTAGTACCCTGTTACGTGCAAAGTGATCACATGAATCAGTTAGGCGCATTACGGTGTTCCGAGTGTAACCTGAATGACTATCAAAACTGGTAACTAAGAAAAGGTATTAAGAATTGTGTAGGCGTAAATATGTTCGCCATTACTTTTATGTGTATAGCTTTGTTTGATGAACTGTTGTTTCGGATGAGATGTAGACAACTACGGCGGGAAGCCAGAGAGGCTGCTGAGCGATTAATCGAGGTGCTTGAGGATAGTGAACTAGACTCTCGCCTGTTGGTATGAATAGAGCGTAAGAATAACTGGAGCACGAAGGAGGAAATCGATCAAAAGAGATGGGCACTAGACTCGTTTACGATTACCAGCAGCAGAAGTGGATTCTGTACGTCTTGGATCCCGACAAATGGTATCAGCACTTGCTGGATGTTAGAGATGGCTACGCGGAACGCGACAGTCATGGTCATTATATTGTGGGTAGTGGACGGAAATACAGAGAGTTGAAAGAAATGAGACAAAAGGAAAAACCCGTAGTGAACCTGGTCACCCCAGTAGCCCAAGCTTTAGAAATGGCAAAATCGGAGCTTAAGCGAAAAGGAGAGGATAGTATAACGAACGGAGGGCGTAAGACAGCAACTTCGCACTGGAATTCATTAAGATACTAAAGGACGAACATCAAATAATTGCGCAATATGCTCCTAAGTTAGCCAGACGCCATATGCATGGCGAGGAACCCGTTCTACGTTGATAGACAATCATATCCCTCTCAGCCTTTAAGACCCAATTACGAAGCCGATCAGTACGTGGAAAAAGACGGGAAAGGACCGTGCTGAAAAAAAAGGGTCCACCCGGGGATCGGGATAAACCGAGCGCTGCGACGCGCTACACCATTAAAGACTGGATCTCGTTCTGAACTGCGTAAAAAAACCACCCGGAAATAAATGAGAGGCCCCTCACCCTTGTATATAGAAGAACGACACCGCGCTCTAGGACGTGACGCTACCTTCTCGTGGTCTAGGGCGTTGACTCACCCTCCGAGGTGTAACCGAACGCGTCACAGGGGCCGCCATCTTGATTTGGTGGGGGCCGCCATCTTGGTGTCGTGGGGGCCGCCATCTTGGATCTGACGTCGTGGGGCCGCCATCTTGGTGTCGTGGGGGCCGCCATCTTGGATCGGAAGTCTAGGGGGCCGCCATCTTTGACCGGAAGTGACGTCAAATGCGCTATAGTGGGGCCTATACTACTTACGGGGTCAGTGCAACAGTCTAAGAGTCTAGTTCCAAGATTATCTGGGTGGGGGATAGCTAAACATCGAACGTGCACTTTCTAGCGGTTATTGGACATCTCGGCTTCAATCAAATTCGAGAGTGCTAAACAGGCTACTTAAAAGGCTTGTTTCGCGACAGAAACGTTTCTACATGACGGAAACCTTCTACAGTATGCTTAAATTTAATTGCCTGTACAATGTCATGGTAAATTACATGTTTCTTGCCTATGAATACATATTTCCCCAATTTTAATTTGCTCACAAAGTATAAACTAGGACAACATGTCAGCTGATCATCTACAAAACTGTTGGTTCAAATGTGTCATTTTTTTTCATTTCTCTTCTGTTGTCTTTTTAATCATATGGGAGACTTCACACAGGCATTATGGTACAGGTGTATGCAATATTTTATAAATATCTGCTAGTTCCCAGTCTCAGTCTGCAAATAATCAATTCTTGAAAATACAGGTAACCAGAACCCCAATTTTTTCCGTATACGTAGGCTGGGACCCAGCATCTACCGTTCACCCCCAAAAAAATATCAGGAATTTCAAGCACCCCAAAAAAATATTTGAAATTTTAGCAACCCCAAAAAATATACCAATTCTGTACCTTGACCTTAAAAAAGACCCCAAAATGCATAAAAATTACCCTCAAACTAGCCCAATTTTGTGATGACCCCAAAAAATATTCACAAAATCTTCATACCCCCCAAAAATATACATTTTTCTCAAAACCCCAAAAAATATTGCAATTCAGAATATTGAACCCCCAAAAATAGCCCGAGAGTACCACCCCCGCCCCCCCCCCCCTGGGACCAGAACCTACTTTCAAATATGGATTTTAAAAAAAATTGGAGAGGATTCTGCTTACAGGGTTTTCAAATATTGACAGTGTTTATGGTGAAAGCCAATAGATAATGCCAAAATTGTGAAAACTGCTTGCTGAAACGGTTAGCCGAAATAAGGTAACAGAAAAAGTAGGTGAGTTTGGTTTATACTGTGTTTTTCGCAGTGCATCATTTTTGCTGCATTTTGCAGCAAGTTTGTACTTGTAGTTGCAAGTTTTACTTTTGGGGAGGCAATAATGGATAGATCTGATAACTTATAGCATTTTGATTGATATCAACTCTTTTTTTTCAAATTATATAAATCCGTATTGGCCCTTTTCCAATTGTTGCATATTTTGGCAGCCATATTGACCGCCATCCTGATTAGTTTTAAATGCTCGATGATGCCATCAGCTGAGCTCTTCAAAGGCAAATTATACAAACTATTGACATAAATTTAAGCATATTCCATTTGATAACACCACTTAGGTTTTAGGAACGGTAGGAACGGAATCTTTTGAAAGAAACCAAAAATTTATTGCGATAGACAACAAAAGCAGAATACCAGCGACTTGATAAAGAAAAGCCGTAGAATATCTGACTTGTTAATAGGCTGCAAACACCTTACAAAATTACCCATAAATTTTACGAAATTCAATGAAAACAGTATGGAGGCCAAGAGTCAGCAAAACTTTTACAATAAGGCCGCAGTAGTTGCAATTTCTCTTTGGAGCACAACTTTCATGATCTGGTGCAAAAAGTCACGAAATGGCTCTCAACAATCCACTACTTCCGGTTTATGTTGGGTATAGCCCTTACACTGTCAAATAACAACTTGGCACATTATCATCATTAAATTTACTGGGTACATGCGTTCAAGACATAAAATCCTGTCCCACTCCTGCAGTGGAGTCTTGCAAAATTCACAATTGTTTTGACACGGCTGGTTCCTGGTTTCAAACACGTCATTCGAGCTTGTCCCACACGTGTTCGATAGGGTCCAAGTCTGGCAACAAGCTTGGCCGTGGAAGAATAGCGATGTTCTGTTGATTTTTGTATTCCTAGATGATACGAGTAAAGTGAGATCTTGCAATGTCATCTCGGAGCACCATGTTTTGGCCATCTAGAGAGTCCAAGGGTGGCCTAACACAAGATTCCAGGATATGGTCCTGGTACTTTTGATAATAAGCTAAACGGGGAGGAAATTCGGCGATGAAAGACATAAAATCATTTTTCCATAAATTCGTCAAGGTGCATATCATTTTGAAAGCCAGAAAAACAGGAATACATAATTCAAGCTCTTGCAAAAATCAATGTGTTATTCATTTCAGTCTGGCCATACTACACATGGGCCTCGAGGCGAAGGGTAAAGCATATAGTCCAGGTCATCCGCAAAAAAAAATAAGTTATGT
>CAXHUL010000243.1:0-81000 GCA_964019695.1 Loripinus fragilis | reverse complement strand
CAGATCGTCTATGAAAACTAATAGACAGTGTAGCTATATTCATACTTAATCTAGCTGCACTAATAGAAATTCTAGGAACGCTATTAGACAGTGTAGCTACACAAATGGACAGTCTAGCTACACTAGTAGACAGTCTAGGAACACTATTAGACAGTGTAGCTACACTAATAGACAGTCTAGCTACACTAATAGACAGTCTAGGAACACTATTAGACATTGTAGCTACACTAATAGACAATCTAGCTACACTAATAGACAGTGTAGGAACACTATTAGACAGTGTAGCTACACTGATAGACAGTCTAGCTACACTAACAGACAGTATATGAACGCTAAAAGACAGTGTAGCTACTCTAACAGACAGTATAAGAAAACTAATAGACAGTGTAGCTACATTGATAGACAATCTAGCTTCACTAACGGACAGTCTTGGCACATCAATAGACAATGTAGCTACACTAGTAGACAGTCTAGCTACACTAACAGACCGTCTATGAAAATAATAGACAGTTCAGCTATATTGATAGACAATCTAGCTACACTAATAGACAGTCTAGGAACACTATTAGACAGTGTAGCTACTCTAATAGACAGTCTAGCTACACTAGTAGACAGTCTAGGAACACTATAAGACAGTGTAGCTACACTAATAGACAATCTAGCTACACTAATAGACAGTCTAGGAACACTATAAGACAGTGTAGCTACACTATTAGACAGTGTAGCTACACTAACAGACAGTCTATGAACACCAATAGACAGTGTAGCTACACTTATAGACAGTCTAGCTACACTAATAGACAGTCTAGGAACACTATAAGACAGTGTAGCTACACTAATAGACAATCTAGCTACACTAATAGACAGTCTAGGAACACTATAAGACAGTGTAGCTACATTAATAGTCAGTCTAGCTACACTAACAGACAGTCTATGAACACCAATAGACAGTGTAGCTTCTCTAATAGACCGTCTATGAAAACAAATAGACAGTGTAGCTACATTGATGAACAATCTAGTTACGCAAACAAACAGTCTAGGAACACTATTAGAAGTGCAGCTACTCTAATAGACAGTCTAGCTACACTAATAGACAGTCTAGGAACACTATTAGACAGTGTAGCTACACTAATAGACAGTCTAGGAACACTATAAGACAGTGTAGCTACTCTAATAGACAGTCTAGCTACACTGATAGACAGTTTAGGAACACTATAAGACAGTGTAGCTACACTAGTAGACAGTCTAGCTACACTAATAGATAGTCTAGGAACACTATTAGACAGTGTAGCTACACTAATAGACAGTCTAGCTACACTAACAGACAGTCTATGAACTCTAATAGACAGTGTAGCTAACTAATAGACCGTCGATGAAAACAAATAGACAATGTAGCTTCTCTAACAGACAGTATAAGAAAACTTATAGACAGTGTAGCTACATTGATAGACAATCTAGCTACACTAACGGACAGTCTAGGAACATCAATAGACAATGTAGCTACACTAGTAGACAGTCTAGCTACACTAACATACAGTATAGGAAAACTAATAGATAGTGTAGCTATATTGATAGACAATCTAGCTACTCTAATAGACAGTCTAGCTACACTAATAGACAGTCTAGGAACACCAATAGACAATATAGCTACACTAGTAGACAGTCTAGCTACACTAACAGACAGTATAGGAAAACTAATAGACAGTGTAGCTATATTGATAGACAATCTAGCTTCACTAACGGACAGTTTAGGAACATCAATAGACAATGTAGCTACACTAGTAGACAGTCTAGCTACACTAACAGACAGTCTATGAACACTAAAAGACAGTCTAGCTTCTCTAATAGACCGTCTATGAAAACAAATAGACAGTGTAGCTACATTGATAAACAATCTAGTTACGCTAACAGACAGTCTAGGAACACTATTAGACAGTGTAGCTACACTAATAGACAGACTAGAAACACTAATAGACAGTCTAGGAACACTATTAGACAGTGTAGCTACACTAATAGACAGTCTAGGAACACTATTAGACAGTGTAGCTACTCTAATAGACAGTCTAGCTACACTAATAGACAGTCTAGGAACACTATAAGACAGTGTAGCTACACTAGTAGACAGTCTAGCTACACTAATAGACAGTCTAGGAACACTATTAGACAGTGTAGCTACACTAATAGACAGTCTAGCTACACCAACAGACAGTCTATGAGCTCTAATAGACAGTGTAGCTAACTAATAGACCGTCGATGAAAACAAATAGATAGTGTAGCTTCTCTAACAGACAGTATAAGAAAACTAATAGACAGTGTAGCTACATTGATAGACAATCTAGCTACACTAACGGACAGTCTAGGAACATCAATAGACAATGTAGCTACACTAGTAGACAGTCTAGCTACACTAACATACAGTATAGGAAAACTATTAGACAGTGTAGCTTTATTGATAGACAATCTAGCTACTGTAATAGACAGTCTAGCTACACTAATAGACAGCCTAGGAAAACTAATAGACAATGTAGCTACACTAGTAGTCAGACTAGCTACACTAACAGACAGTATAGGAAAACTAAAAGACAGTGTAGCTATATTGATACACAATCTAGCTACACTAATAGACAGTCTAGGAACACTATTAGACAGTGTAGCTACACTAATTGACAGTCTAGCTACACTAGTACACAGTCTAGGAACACTATTAGACAGTGTAGCTACACTATTAGACAGTCTAGCTACACTAAAAGACAGTCTAGGAACACTATTAGACAGTGTAGCTACACTAATAGAAAATCTAGCTACACTAATAGACAGTCTAGGAACACTATTAGACAGTGTAGCTACACTAATAGACAGTCTAGCTACACGAACAGACAGTATATGAACACTAATAGACAGTGTAGCTACTCTAACAGACAGTATAAGAAAATTAAAAGACAGTGTAGCTACATTGATAGACAATCTAGCTACACTAACGGACAGTCTAGGAACATCAATAGACAATGCAGCTACACTAGTAGACAGTCTAGCTATACTAACAGACCGTCTATGAAAACTAATAGACAGTGTAGCTATATTGATACACAATCTAGCTGCACTAATAGAAAGTCTAGGAACGCTATTAGAAAGTGTAGCTACACAAATGGACAGTCTAGCTACACTAGTAGACATTCTAGGAACACTATTAGACAGTGTAGCTACACTAATAGACAGTCTAGCTACACTAATAGACAGTCTAGGAACACTATTAGACAGTGTAGCTACACTAATAGACAATCTAGCTACACTAATAAACAGTGTAGGAACACTATTAGACAGTGTAGCTACACTGATAGACATTCTAGCTGCACTAACAGACAGTATATGAACGCTAAAAGACAGTGTAGCTACTCTAACAGACAGTAAAAGAAAACTAATAGACAGTGTAGCTACAGTGATAGACAATCTAGCTTCACTAACGGACAGTCTAGGAACATCAATAGACAATGTAGCTACACTAGAAGACAGTCTAGCTACACTAACATACCGTCTATGAAAACTAATAGACAGTGTAGCTATATTGATAGACAATCTAGCTACACTAATAGACAGTCTAGGAACACTATTAGACAGTGTAGCTACTCTAAAAGACAGTCTAGCTACACTAGTAGACCGTCTAGGAACACTATTAGACAGTGTAGCTACACTAATAGACAATCTAGCTACACTAAGAGACAGTCTAGGAACACTATAAGACAGTGTAGCTACACTAATAGACAGTCTAGCTACACTAACAGACAGTCTATGAACACTAATAGACAGTGTAGCTGCACTAATAGACAGTCTAGCTACACTAATAGACAGTCTAGGAACACTATAAGACAGTGTAGCTACATTAATAGACAGTCTAGCTACACTAACAGACAGTCTAGGAACACTATTAGACAGTGTAGCTACTCTAATAGACAGTGTAGCTACACTAATAGACAGTCTAGGAACACTATTAGACAGTGTAGCTACACTAATAGACAGTCTAGCTACACTAATAGACAGTCTAGGAACACTATTAGACATTTTAGCTACACTAATAGACAGTCTAGCTACACTAATAGCTAACTAAAAAACCGTCGATGAAAACAAATAGACAGTGTAGCTACTCTAACAGACAGTATAAGAAAACTAATAGACAGTGTATCTACATTGATAGACAATCTAGCTACACTAACGGACAGTCTAGGAACATCAATAGACAATGTAGCTACACTAGTAGACAGTCTAGCTACACTAACATACAGTAAAGGAAAACTAATAGATAGTGTAGCTATATTGATAGACAATCTAGCTACTCTAAAAGACAGCCTAGCTACACTAATAGACAATCTAGGAACACTATTAGATAGTGAAGCAACACTAATAGACAGTCTAGCTACACTAATAACTAACTAAAAAACCGTCGATGAAAACAAATAGACTGTGTAGCTACTCTAACAGACAGTATAAGAAAACTAATAGACAGTGTATCTACATTGATAGACAATCTAGCTACACTAACGGACAGTCTAGGAACATCAATAGACAATGTAGCTACACTAGTAGACAGTCTAGCTACACTAACAGACAGTATAGGAAAACTAATAGACAGTGTAGCTACGAGGGCTGAGCAAAAAGTTCGTAGAATTTGTTAATAAAAACAAAAGTACTTGTGTTGTTGCACTCAAATTTTTACATGTTTAAGATCCATTCAAACCTGACAAAATTTGAAAGTTTCAGACAAATCGCTAGAAAACTTTTGTCGCTATGACTCCTTCTACAACGTATGTAAAGTGTACCCGGAGCACGCCATGACGTTAACGTCATTTGACAATATCTTAAACGTTATGACGATGCTCTATCAGCGTATAATAATGGTCTTTGCTGCATGTATGTACATTAGATGCACCTTATAATTAGTGGTAATTAATAAATCTAAATGTAAAATAATTTATATCTCTTGTCAATCAGAAATTTATAGAATAAATTAAAGACTTTTACATAATGTTGTGAGTTGACCGTAACCCTCATGGTTACAGCTTGGCATAACAAGATTCCCTGTTTATCCTAACTTTTTTTTTAACTTAAATCCCTCTCAACTCTTAGCAAATTCGACCTCCAGCTCTTTCTGTTCTAATGTTAAGATTGCTGCCTAATTTTGGAGTCAAACTTGCCAAAGCCGATTTTCATCACACATGATAATCATGTTAAGGAACCTATCACCTTCATGCATATTTGGCCCTCAAAAACTACTTTCAGTCACAATAACCGTTCTTTCCTGCTCCTCAAATGTCAATAATTTTTGCACCCATTGTGCGAATAGATGATGCATGTGCAAGAGCTCATGCAAAATAGTTCTAACTTTTTAATACGAGGATTATACAGCTCTCTAAACGTTTGCATGCGGTCTTTTTCAGGACGTCACAGATACATGTGACAAGTTTATCGCTTATTATCTTTGCGCGCTCACTCCTTGGGCTTATGCAAAGGTCTTTCTTCATTGCTTAAACCTTCACGCCACTTGAACACTGTCATTTTTTTTACATTTCTGATAATTCCCCAGCTATTTGTAATAAATTATAGGTTTCAGTTGGCAAATATCGTAAGCTCAAAAATAATTTTAGCGCTGTGTGAGTTTCTTTCACATCCCGTAAAACCACATTTTGCTGTAATTTTCCTCCAATAGGGCTCACAAAAACTAGCACCATTCCTTTATTTTTCGGAAGTGACGTCGGAAATTTAGTATAGAATGTCAAATGGCACCATTCTTGACATTGATGTAGTTTCAGTAGATTTGAATAAGTCTATTTTGAAATTTGATGATTTTTTAAAGCATGACATCAGTGAATTAACGGTGTGCTCCGGGGTAGTGGACCCTGCACTTTTTAAGGTTTAAATAAAAATATTTAAAGTAGATTTAGACTTATGAAACTTTACATGGAAATTGATATTTGACCATATTTACGCATGTGAAAATCTAAAGACAAGTGGACTTCAAATAAAAAAGTTATGAAGATATTCTACGAACTTTTTGCTCAGCCCTCGTATATTGATAGACAATCTAGCTACACTAATAGACAGTCTAGGAACACTATTAGACAGTGTAGCTACACTAATAGACAGTCTAGCTACACGAACAGACAGTATATGAACACTAATAGACAGTGTAGCTACTCTAACAGACAGTATAAGAAAATTAAAAGACAGTGTAGCAACATTGATAGACAATCTAGCTACACTAACGGACAGTCTAGGAACATCAATAGACAATGTAGCTACACTAGTAGACAGTCAAGCTACACTAACAGACCGTCTATGAAAACTAATAGACAGTGTAGCTATATTGATACACAATCTAGCTACACTTATAGACATTCTAGGAACACTATTAGACAGTGTAGCTACACTAATAGACAGTCTAGCTACACTAAAAGACAGTCTTGGAACACTATTAGACAGTGTAGCTACACTAATAGAAAATCTAGCTACATTAATAGACAGTCTAGGAACACTATTAGACAGTGTAGCTACACTGATAGACAGTCTAGCTATACTAACAGAGAGTATATGAACACTAATAGACAGTGTAGCTACTCTAACAGACAGTATAAGAAAACTAATAGATAGTGTAGCTACATTGATAGACAATCTAGCTTCACTAACGGACAGTCCAGGAACATTCATAGACAATGTAGCTACACTAGTAGACAGTCTACCTACACTAACAGACCGTCTATGAAAACTAATAGACAGTGTAGCTATATTGATAGACAATCTAGCTACACTAATTGACAGTCTAGGAACACTATTAGACAGTGTAGCTACACTAATAGACAGTCTAGCTACACTAACAGACAGTCTATGAACACTAAAAGACAGTCTTGCTACACTAATAGACAGTCTAGGAACACTTTAAGACAGTGTAGCTACACTAATAGACAATCTAGCTACACTAATAGACAGTCTAGGAACACTATAAGACAGTGTAGCTACATTAATAGACAGTGTAGCTACACTAACAGACAGTCTATGAACACTTATAGACAGTGTAGCTTCTCTAATAGACCGTCTATGAAAACAAATAGACAGTGTAGCTACATTGATAAACAATCTAGTTACGCTAACAGACAGTCTAGGAACACTATTAGACAGTGTAGCTACTCTTATAGACAGTCTGGCTACACAAGTAGACAGTCTAGGAAAACTATTAGACAGTGTAGCTGCACTAATAGACATTCTAGCTACACTAATAGACAGTCTAGGAACACTATAAGACAGTGTAGCTACACTAATAGAGAGTCTAGCTACACTAACAGACAGTCTAGCTACACTAACAGACAGTCTATGAACACTTATAGACAGTGTAGCTTCTCTAATAGACCGTCTATGAAAACAAATAGACAGTGTAGCTACATTGATAAACAATCTAGTTACGCTAACAGACAGTCTAGGAACAATATTAGACAGTGTAGCTACACTAATAGACAGTCTAGGAACACTATTAGACGGTGTAGCTACTCTAATAGACAGTCTAGCTACATTAAAAGACAGTCTAGGAACACTATTAGACAGTGTAGCTACACTAATAGACAGTCTAGCTACACTAATAGACAGTCTAGGAACACTATAAGACAGTGTAGCTACACTAGTAGACAGTCTAGCTACACTAATAGACAGTCTATGAACACTATTAGACAGTGTAACTACACTAATAGACAGTCTAGCTACACTAACAGACAGTGTATGAACTCTAATAGACAGTGTAGCTAACTAATAGACCGTCGATGAAAACAAATAGACAGTGTAGCTACTCTAACAGACAGTATAAGAAAACTTATAGATAGTGTAGCTACATTGATAGACAATCTAGCTACACTAACGGACAGTCTAGGAACATCAATAGACAATGTAGCTACACTAGTAGACAGTCTAGCTACACTAACATACAGTGTAGGAAAACTATTAGACAGTGTAGCTATATTGATAGACAATCTAGCTACTCTAATAGACAGTCTAGCTACACTAATAGACAGTCTAGGAACACTAATAGACAATAAAGCTACACTAGTAGACAGTCTAGCTACACTACCAGACAGTATAGGAAAACTAATAGACAGTGTAGCTATATTGATAGACAATCTAGCTACACTAATAGACAGTCTAGGAACACTATTAGACAGTGTAGCTACACTAATAGACAGTCTAGCTACACGAACAGACAGTATATAAACACAAATAGACAGTGTAGCTACTCTAACTGACAGTAAAAGAAAATTAAAAGACAGTGTAGCTACATTGATAGACAATCTAGCTACAATAACGGACAGTCTAGGAACATCAATAGACAATGTAGCTACACTAGTAGACAGGCTAGCTACACTAACAGACCGTCTATGAAAACTAATAGACAGTGTATCTATATTGATACACAATCTAGCTACACTAATAGACAGTCTAGGAACACTATTAGACAGTGTAGCTACACTAATAGACAGTCTAGCTACACTAGTAGACAGTCTAGGAACACTATAAGACAGTGTAGCTACACTAATAGACAGTCTAGCTACACTAATAGACAGTCTAGGAACACTATTAGACAGTGTAGCTACACTAATAGAAAATCTAGCTACACTAATAGACAGTCTAGGAACACTATTAGACAGTGTAGCTACACTGATAGACAGTCTAGCTACACTAACACACAGTATATGAACACTAATAGACAGTGTAGCTACTCTAACAGACAGTATAAGAAAACTAATAGACAGTGTAGCTACATTGATAGACAATCTAGCTTCACTAACGGACAGTTTAGGAACATCAATAGACAATGTAGCTACACTAGTAGACAATGTAGCTACACTAGTAGACAGTCTAGCTACACTAACAGACAGTGTATGAACAATAATAGACAGTGTAGCTTCTCTAATAGACCGTCTATGAAAACAAATAGACAGTATAGCTACATTGATAAACAATCTAGTTACGCTAACAGACAGTCTAGGAACACTATTAGACAGTGTAGCTACACTAATAGACAGACTAGAAACACTATTAGTCAGTGTAGCTACTCTAATAGACAGTCTAGGAACACTATTAGACAGTGTAGCTATACGAATAGACAGTCTAGGAACACTATTAGACAGTGTAGCTACTCTAATAGACAGTCTAGCTACACTAATGGACAGTGAAGGAACACTATAAGACAGTGTAGCTACACTAGTAGACAGTCTAGCTACACTAATAGACAGTCTAGGAACACTATTAGACAGTGTAGCTACACTAATAGACAGTCTAGCTACACCAACAGACAGTCTATGAACTCTAATAGACAGTGTAGCTAACTAATAGATCGTCGATGAAAACAAATAGACAGTGTAGCTACTCTAACAGACAGTATAAGAAACTTGATAGACGGTGTAGCTACATTGATAGACAATCTAGCTACACTAACAGACAGTCTAGGAACATCAATAGACAATGTAGCTACACTAGTAGACAGTCTAGCTACACTAACATACAGTATAGGAAAACTATTAGACAGTGTAGCTTTATTGATAGACAATCTAGCTACTCTAATAGACAGTCTAGCTACACTAATAGACAGTCTAGGAACACTAATAGACAATAAAGCTACACTAGTAGACAGTCTAGCTACACTAACAGACAGTATAGGAAAACTAATAGACAGTGTAGCTATATTGATACACAATCTAGCTACACTAATAGACAGTCTAGGAACACTATTAGACAGTGTAGCTACACTAATTGACAGTCTAGCTACACTAGTAGACAGTCTAGGAACACTATTAGACAGTGTAGCTACACTAATAGACAGTCTAGCTACACTAAAAGACAGTCTAGGAACACTATTAGACAGTGTAGCTACACTAATAGAAAATCTAGCTACACTAATAGACAGTCTAGGAACACTATTAGACAGTGTAGCTACACTGATAGACAGTCTAGCTACACTAACAGACAGTATATGAACACTAATAGACAGTGTAGCTACTCTAACAGACAGTATAAGAAAACTAATAGACAGTGTAGCTACATTGATAGACAATGTAGCTTCACTAAATGACAGTCTAGGAATATCAATAGACTATGTAGCTACACTAGTAGTCAGTCTAGCTACACTAACAGATTGTCTATGAAAACTAATAGACAGTGTAGCTATACTGATAGACAATCTAGCTACACTAATAGACTGTCTAGGAACACTATTAGACAGTGTAGCTACACTAATAGACAGTCTAGCTACACGAACAGACAGTATATGAACACTAATAGACAGTGTAGCTACTCTAACAGACAGTATAAGAAAATTAAAAGACAGTGTAGCTACATTGACAGACAATCTAGCTACACTAGCGGACAGTCTAGGAACATCAATAGACAATGCAGCTACACTAGTAGACAGTCTAGCTACACTAACAGACCGTCTATGAAAACTAATAGACAGTGTAGCTATATTGATACACAATCTAGCTGCACTAATAGAAAGTCTAGGAACGCTATTAGACAGTGTAGCTACACAAATGGACAGTCTAGCTACACTAGTAGACAGTCTAGGAACACTATTAGACAGTGTAGCTACACTAATAGACAGTCTAGCTACACTAATAGACAGTCTAGGAACACTATTAGACAGTGTAGCTACACTAATAGACAATCTAGCTACACTAATAGACAGTGTAGGAACACTATTAGACAGTGTAGCTACACTGATAGACAGTCTAGCTGCACTAACAGACAGTATATGAACGCTAAAAGACAGTCTAGCTACACTAACAGACAGTCTATGAACTCTAATAGACAGTGTAGCTAAATAATAGACCGTCGATGAAAACAAATAAACAGAGTAGCTACTCTAACAGACAGTATAAGAAAACTAATAGACAGTGTAGCTACTTTGATAGACAATCTAGCTACACTAACGGACAGATTAGAAACATTAATAGACAATGTAGCTACACTAGTAGACAGTCTTGCTACTCTAACATACAGTATAGAAAAACTTATAGACAGTGTAGCTATATTGATAGACTATTAGTGTAGCTATATTGATAGACTATTAGTGTAGCTAGACTGTCTATATTGATTGTCTTATTGATAATCTAGCAACTCTAATAGACAATTAAGCTACACTAATAGACAGTCTAGGAACACTAATAGACAATGTAGCTACACTAGTAGACAGTCTAGCTACACTAGTAGACAGTATAGGAAAACTAATAGAAAGTGCAGCTATATTGATAGACAATCTCGCTACACTAATAGACAGTCTAGCTACACGAACAGACAGTATATGAACACTAATAGACAGTGTAGCTACTCTAACAGACAGTATAAGAAAATTAAAAGACAGTTTAGCTACATTGATAGACAGTCTAGCTACACTAACGGACAGTCTAGGAACATCAATAGACAATGTAGCTACACTAGTAGACAGTCTAGCTACACTAACAGACCGTCTATGAAAACTAATACACAGTGTACCTATATTGATACACAATCTAGCTACACTAATAGACAGTCTAGGAACACTAATAGACAGTGTAGCTACACTAATAGACAGTCTAGCTACACTAGTAGACAGTCTAGGAACACTATTAGACAGTGTAGCTACACTAATAGACAGTCTAGCTACACTAATAGACAGTCTAGGAACACTATTAGACAGTGTAGCTACACTAATAGACAATCTAGCTACACTGATAGACAGTCTAGCTACACTAACAAACATTATATGAACACTAATAGACAGTGTAGCTACTCTAACAGACAGTTAAAGAAATCTAATAGACAGTGTAGCTACATTGATAGACAATCTAGCTTCATTAACGGACAGTCTAGGAACATCAATAGACAATGTAGCTACACTAGAAGACAGTCTAGCTACACTAACAGACCGTCTATGAAAACTAATAGACAGTGTAGCTATATTGATAGACAATCTAGCTACACTAATAGACAGTCTAGGAACACTATTAGACAGTGTAGCTACTCTAATAGACAGTCTAGCTACACTAGTAGACAGTCTAGGAACACTATTCGACAGTGTAGCTACACTAATAGACAATCTAGCCACACTAATAGACAGTCTAGGAACACTATAAGACAGTGTAGCTACACTAATAGACAGTCTAGCTACACTAGCAGACAGTCTATGAACACTAATAGACAGTGTAGCTACACTAATAGACAGTCTAGCTACACTAATAGACAGTCTAGTAACACTATAAGACAGTGTAGCTACACTAATAGACAGTCTAGCTACACTAAGGACAGTCTGTGAACACTAATAGACAGTGTAGCTACACTAATAGACAGTCTAGCTACACTAACAGACAGTCTAGGAACACTATTAGACAGTGTAGGTAGACTAATAGACAGTCTAGGAACACTATTAGACAGTGTAGCTAATCTAATAGACATTCTAACTACACTAATAGACAGTCTAGGAACGCTATTAGACAGTGTAGCTACACTAATAGACAGTCTAGCTACACTAATAGACAGTCTAGGAACACTATAAGACAGTGTAGCTACACTAGTGGACTGTCTAGCTACACTAATAGACAGTCTAGGAACACTATAAGACAGTGTAGCTACACTAGTAGACAGTCTAGCTACACTAACAGACAGTCTATGAACTCTAATAGACAGTGTAGCTAACTAAATGACCGTCGATAAAAATAAATAGACAGTGTAGCTTCTGTAACAGACAGTATAAGAAAACTAATAGACAGTGTAGCTACATTGATAGACAATCTAGCTACACTAAGGGACAGTCTAGGAACATCAATAGACAATGTAGCTACACTAGTAGACAGTCTAATTACACTAACTTACAGTATAGGAAAACTAATAGACAGTGTAGCTATATTGATTGACAATCTAGCTACTCTAATAGACAGTCTAGCTACACTAATAGACAGTCTAGGAACACTAATAGACAATGTAGCTACACTAGTAGACAGTCTAGCTACACTAACAGACAGTATAGGAAAACTAATAGACAGTGTAGCTATATTGATAGACAATCTAGCTACACTAATAGACAGTGTAGGAACACTATTAGACAGTGAAGCTACACTAATAGACAGTCTAGCTTAACGAACAGACAGTATATGAACACTAATAGACAGTGTAGCTACTCTAACAGACAGTATAAGAAAATTAAAAGACAGTGTAGCTACATTGATAGACAATCTAGCTACACTAACGGACAGTCTAGGAACATCAATAGACAATGCAGCTACACTAGTAGACAGTCTTGCTACACTAACAGACCGTCTATGAAAACTAATAGACAGTGTAGCTATATTCATGTACAATCTAGCTGCACTTATAGAAAGTCTAGGGACGCTATTAGACAGTGTAGCTACACTAATAGACAGTCTAGCTACACTAGTAGACAGTCTAGGAACACTATTAGACAGTGTAGCTACATTAAAAGAAAATCTAGCTACATTAAAAGACAGTCTAGGAACACTATTAGACAGTGTAGCTACACTGATAGACAGTCTAGCTACGCTAACAGACAGTATATGAACACTTATAGACAGTGTAGCTACTCTAACAGACAGTATAAAAAAACTAATAGACAGTGTAGCTACATTGATAAACAATCTAGTTACGCTAACAGACAATCTAGGAACACTATTAGACAGTGTAGCTACACTAATAGACAGTCTAGGAACACTATTAGACAGTGTAGCTACTCTAATAGACAGTCTAGCTACACTCATAGACAGTCTAGGAAAACTATAAGACAGTGTAGCTACTCTAATAGATAGTCTAGCTACACTAATAGACAGTCTAGGAACACTATTAGACAGTGTAGCTACACTAATAGACAGTCTAGCTACACTAACAGACAGTCTATGAACTCAAATAGACAGTGTAGCTAACTAATAGACCGTCGATGAAAACAAATAGACAGTGTAGCTACTCTAAAAGACAGTATAAGAAAACTTATAGACAGTGTAGCTACATTGATAGACAATCTAGCTACACTAACGGACAGTCTAGGAACATCAATAGACAATATAGCTACACTAGTAGACAGTCTAGCTACACTAACATACAGTATAGGAAAACTAATAGACAGTGTAGCTATATTGATAGACAATCTAGCTACTCTAATAGATAGTCTAGCTACACTAAAAGACAGTCTAGGAACACTAATAGACAGTGTAGCTACACTAATAGACAGTCTAGCGACACTAGTAGACAGTCTAGGAACACTATTAGACAGTCTAGCTGCACTAACAGACAGTCTAGCTACACTAATAGACAGTCTAGGAACACTATTTGACAGTGTAGCTACACTAATAGACAGTCTAGCTACACGAACAGACAGTATATGAACACTAATAGACAGTGTAGCTACTCTAACAGACAGTATAAGAAAATTAAAAGACAGTGTAGCTACATTGATAGACAATCTAGCTACACTAACGGACAGTCTAGGAACATAAATAGACAATGTAGCTACACTAGTAGACAGTCTAGCTACACTTACAGACCGTCTATGAAAACTAATAGACAGTGTAGCTATATTGATACACAATCTAGTTACACTAATAGACAGTCTAGGAACA
Organism: Loripinus fragilis; assembly: GCA_964019695.1. Taxonomy (NCBI): domain Eukaryota; kingdom Metazoa; phylum Mollusca; class Bivalvia; order Lucinida; family Lucinidae; genus Loripinus; species Loripinus fragilis. Next base: position 66,373 of record CAXHUL010000243.1, on the reverse strand, counting down.
CTTTTAGACAGTGTAGCTACACTAATAGACAGTCTAGCTACACTAGTAGACAGTCTAGGAACACTTTTAGACAGTGTAGCTACACTAATAGACAATGTAGCTACACTAATAGACAGTCTAGGAACACTATTAGACAGTGTAGCTACACTAATAGACAACCTAGCTACACTAATAGACAGTCTAGGAACACTATTAGACAGTGTAACTACACTGATAGACAGTGCAGCTACACTAACAGACAGTATATGAACACTAATAGACAATGTAGCTACTCTATCAGACAGTATTAGAAAACTAATAGACAGTGTAGCTACATTGATAGACAATCTAGCTTCACTAACTGACAGTCTAGGAACATCAATAGACAATGTAGCTACACTAGTAGACAGTCTAGCTACACTAACAGACCGTCTATGAAAACTAATAGACAGTGTAGCTATATTGATAGACAATCTAGCTACACTAATAGACAGTCTAGGAACACTATTAGACAGTGTAGCTACTCTAATAGACAGTATAGCTACACTAGTAGACAGTCTAGGAACACTATAAGACAGTGTAGCTACACTAATAGACAATCTAGCTACACTAATAGACAGTCTAGGAACACTATAAGACAGTGTAGTTACACTAATAGACAGTCTAACTACACTAACAGACAGTCAATGAACACTAATAGACAGTGTAGCTACACTAATAGACAGTCCAGCTACACTAAGGACAGTCTGTGAACACTAATAGACAGTGTAGCTACACTAATAGACAGTCTAGCTACACTAATAGACAGTCTAGGAACACTATTAGACAGTGTAGCTACACTAATAGACAATCCAGCTACGTTAATAGACAGTCTAGGAACACTATAAGACAGTGTAGCTACATTAATAGACAGTCTAGCTACACTACCAGACAGTCTATGAACACTAATAGACAGTGTAGCTTCTCTAATAGACAGTCTATGAAAACAAATACACAGTGTAGCTACATTGATAAACAATCTAGTTACGCTAACAGACAGTCTAGGAACACTATTAGACAGTGTAGCTACTCTAATAGAAGTCTAGCTACACTAATAGACAGTCTAGGAACACTATTAGACAGTGTAGCTACACTAATAGACAGTCTAGCTACACTAATAGACAGTCTAGGAACACTATAAGACAGTGTAGCTACACTAGTAGACAGTCTAGCTACACTAATAGACAGTCTAGGAACACTATTAGACAGTGTAGCTACACTAATAGACAGTCTAGCTACACTAACAGACAGTCTATGAACTCTAATAGACAGTGTAGCTACACTAGTAGACAGTCTAGCTACACTAACAGACAGTATAGGAAAACTAATAGACAGTGTAGCTATATTGATAGACAATCTAGCTACACTAATAGACAGTCTAGGAACACTATTAGACAGTGTAGCTACACTAATAGACAGTCTAGCTACACGAACAGACAGTATATGAACACTAATAGACAGTGTAGCTACTCTAACAGACAGTATAAGAAAATTAAAAGACAGTGTAGCTACATTGATAGACAATCTAGCTACACTAACGGACAGTCTAGGAACATCAATAGACAATGTAGCTACACTAGTAGACAGTCTAGCTACACTAACAGACAGTCTATGAAAACTAATAGACAGTGTAGCTATATTGATACACAATCTAGCTACACTAATAGACAGTCTAGGAACACTATTAGACAGTGTGGCTACACTAATAGACAGTCTAGCTACACTAGTAGACAGTCTAGGAACACTATTAGACAGTGTAGCTACACTAATAGACAATCTAGCTACACTAAAAGACAGTCTAGGAACACTATTAGACAGTGTAGCTACACTGATAGACAGTCAGCTACACTAACAGACAGTATATGAACACTAATAGACAGTGTAGCTACTCTAACATACAGTATAAGAAAACTAATAGACAGTGTAGCTACATTGATAGACAATCTGGCTTCACTAACGGACAGTCTATTAACATCAATAGACAATGTAGCTACACTAGTAGACAGTCTACCTACACTAACAGACCGTCTATGAAAACTAATAGACAGTGTAGCTATATTGATAGACAATCTAGCTACACTAATTGACAGTCTAGGAACACTATTAGACAGTGTAGCTACACTAATACCAGTCTAGCTACACTAACAGACAGTCTATGAACACTAATAGACAGTGTAGCTACACTAATAGACAGTCTAGCTACACTAATAGACAGTCTAGGAAGACTATTAGACAGTGTAGCTACACTAATAGACAATCTAGCTACACTAATAGACAGTCTAGGAACACTATAAGACAGTGTAGCTACATAAATAGACAGTCTAGCTACACTAACAGACAGTCTATGAAAACTAATAGACAGTGTAGCTTCTCTAATAGAACGATCTATGAAAACAAATAGACAGTGTAGCTACATTGATAAACAATCTTGTTACGCTAACAGACAGTCTAGGAACACTATTAGACAGTGTAGCTACACTAATAGACAGTCTAGGAACACTATTAGACAGTGTAGCTACTCTAATAGACAGTCTAGATACACTGATAGACAGTCTAGGAACACTATTAGACAGTGTAGTTACACTAATAGACTGTCTAGCTACACTAATAGACAGTCTAGGAACACTATAAGACAGTGTAGCTACACTAGTAGACAGTCTAGCTACACTAATAGACAGTCTAGAAACACTATTTGACAGTGTAGCTACACTAATAGACAGTCTAGCTACACGAACAGACAGTATATGAACACTATAAGACAGTGTAGCTACTATAACAGACAGTATAAGAAAATTAAAAGACAGTGTAGCTACATTGATAAACAATATAGCTACACTAACGGACAGTCTAGGAACATCAATAGACAATGTAGCTACACTAGTAGACAGTCTAGCTACACTAACAGACAGTCTATGAAAACTAATAGACAGTGTAGCTATATTGATACACAATCTAGCTACACTAATAGACAGACTAGGAACACTTTTAGACAGTGTAGCTACACTAATAGACAGTCTAGCTACACTAGTAGACAGTCTAGGAACACTTTTAGAAAGTGTAGCTACACTAATAGACAATGTAGCTACACTAATAGACAGTCTAGGAACACTATTAGACAATGTAGCTACACTAATAGACAACCTAGCTACACTAATAGACAGTCTAGGAACACTATTAGACAGTGTAAATACACTGATAGACAGTGCAGCTACACTTACAGACAGTATATGAACACTAATAGACAGTGTAGCTACTCTAACAGACAGTATTAGAAAACTAATAGACAGTGTAGCTACATTGATAGACAATCTAGCTTCACTAACGGACAGTCTAGGAACATCAATAGACAATGTAGCTACACTAGTAGACAGTCTAGCTACACTAACAGACCGTCTATGAAAACTAATAGACAGTGTAGCTATATTGATAGACAATCTAGCTACACTAATAGACAGTCTAGGAACACTATTAGACAGTGTAGCTACTCTAATAGACAGTCTAGCTACACTAGTAGACAGTCTAGGAACACTATTAGACAGTGTAGCTACACTAATAGACAATCTAGCTACACTAATAGACAGTCTAGGAACACTATAAGACAGTGTAGCTACACTAATAGACAGTCTAGCTACACTAACAGACAGTCAATGAACACTTATAGACAGTGTAGCTACACTAATAGACAGTCTAGCTACACTAATAGACAGTCTAGGAACACTATAAGACAGTGTAGCTACACTAATAGACAATCTAGCTACATTAATAGACAGTCTAGGAACACTATAAGACAGTGTAGCTACATTAATAGACAGTCCAGCTACACTAACAGACAGTCTATAACACTAATAGACAGTGTAGCTTCTCTAATAGACCGTCTATGAAAACAAATAGACAGTGTAGCTTCATTAATAAACAATCTAGTTACGCTAACAGACAGTCTAGGAACACTATTACACTGTGTAGCTAAACTAATAGACAGTCTAGGAACACTATTAGACAGTGTAGCTACTCTAATAGACAGTCTAGCTACACTAGTAGACAGTCTAGGAACACTATTAGACAGTGTAGCTACACTAATAGACAATCTAGCTACACTAATAGACAGTCTAGGAACTCTATAAGACAGTTTCGCTACACTTATAGACAGTCTAGCTACACTAAGGACAGTCTGTGAACACTAATAGACAGTGTAGCTACACTAATAGACAGCTAGCTACACTAATAGACAGTCTAGGAACACTATAAGACAGTGTAGCTACACTAATAGACAATCGAGCTACGTTAATAGACAGTCTAGGAACACTATAAGACAGTGTAGCTACATTAATAGACAGTCTAGATACACTACCAGACAGTCTATGAACACTAATAGACAGTGTAGCTTCTCTAATAGACCGTCTATGAAAACAAATACACAGTGTAGCTACATTGATAAACAATCTAGTTACGCTAACAGACAGTCTAGGAACACTATTAGACAGTGTAGCTACTCTAATAGAAGTCTAGCTACACTAATAGACAGTCTAGGAACACTATTAGACAGTGTAGCTACACTAATAGACAGTCTAGCTACACTAATAGACAGTCTAGGAACACTATAAGTCAGTGTGGCTACACTAGTAGACAGTCTAGCTACAGTAATAGACAGTCTAGGAACATTATTAGACAGTGTAGCTACACTAATAGACAGTCTAGCTACACTAACAGACAGTATAGGAAAACTAATAGACAGTGTAGCTATATTGATAGACAATCTAGCTACACTAATAGACAGTCTAGGAACACTATTAGACAGTGTAGCTACACTAATAGACAGTCTAGCTACACGAACAGACAGTTTATGAACACTAATAGACAGTGTAGCTACTCTAACAGACAGTATAAGAAAATTAAAAGACAGTGTAGCTACATTGATAGACAATCTAGCTACACTAACGGACAGTCTAGGAACATCAATAGACAATGTAGCTACACTAGTAGAAAGTCTAGCTACACTAACAGACCGTCTATGAAAACTAATAGACAGTGTAGCTATATTGATACACAATCTAGCTACACTTATAGACAGTCTAGGAACACTATTAGACAGTGTAGCTACACTAATAGACAGTCTAGCTACACTAGTAGACAGTCTAGGAACACTATTTGACAGTGTAGCTACACTTATAGACAGTCTAGCTATACTAACAGACAGTATATGAACACTAATAGACAGTGTAGCTACTCTAACAGACAGTATAAGATAACTAATAGACAGTGTAGCTACATAGATAGACAATCTGGCTTCACTAACGGACAGTCTATTGACATCAATAGACAATGTAGCTACACTAGTAGACAGTCTACCTACACTAACAGACCGTCTATGAAAACTAATAGACAGTGTAGCTATATTGATAGACAATCTAGCTACACTAATTGACAGTCTAGGAACACTATTAGACAGTGTAGCGACACTAATAGACAGTCTAGCTACACTAACAGACAGTCTATGAACACTAATAGACAGTGTAGCTACACTAATAGACAGTCTAGCTACACTAATAGACAGTCTAGGAAGACTATAAGACAGTGTAGCTACACTAATAGTCAATCTAGCTACACTAATAGACAGTCTAGGAACACTATAAGACAGTGTAGCTACATTAATAGACAGTCTAGCTACACTAACAGACAGTCTATGAACACTAATAGACAGTGTAGCTTCTCTAATAGACCGATCTATGAAAACAAATAGACACTGTAGCTACATTGATAAACAATCTAGTTACGCTAACAGACAGTCTAGGAACACTATTAGACAGTGTAGCTACACTAATAGACAGTCTAGGAACACTATTAGACAGTGTAGCTACTCTAATAGACAGTCTAGCTACACTGATAGACAGTCTAGGAACACTATTAGACAGTGTAGTTACACTAATAGACTGTCTAGCTACACTAATAGACAGTCTAGGAACACTATAAGACAGTGTAGCTACACTAGTAGACAGTCTAGCTACACTAATAGACAGTCTAGGAACACTATTAGACAGTGTAGCTACACTAATAGATAGTCTAGCTACACTAACAGACAGTCTATGAACTCTAATAGACAGTGTAGCTAACTAATAGACCGTCGATGAAAACAAATAGACAGTGTTCTACTCTAACAGACAGTATAAGAAAACTTATAGACAGTGTAGCTACATTGATAGACAATCTAGCTACACTAACGGACAGTCTAGGAACATCAATAGACAATGTAGCTACAATAGTAGACAGTCTAGCTACACTAACATACAGTATAGGAAAACTAATAGACAGTGTAGCTATATTGATAGACAATCTAGCTACTCTAATAGACAGTCTAGCTACACTAAAAGACAGTCTAGGAACACTAACAGAAAGTATAGGAAAACTAATAGACAGTGTAGCTATATTGATAGACAATCTAGCTACACTAATAGACAGTCTAGGAACACTATTAGACAGTGTAGCTACACTAATAGACAGTCTAGCTACACGAACAGACAGTATATGAACACTAATAGACAGTGTAGCTACTCTAACAGACAGTATAAGAAAATTAAAAGACAGTGTAGCTACATTGATAGACAATCTAGCTACACTAACGGACAGTCTAGGAACATCAATAGACAATGTAACTACACTAGTAGACAGTCTAACTTCACTAACAGACCGTCTATGAAAACTAATAGACAGTGTAGCTATACTAATAGACAGTCTAGCTACACTAGTAGACAGTCTAGGAACACTATAATACAGTGTAGCTACACTAATAGACAGTGTAGCTACTCTAACAGACAGTATAAGAAAATTAAAAGACAGTGTAGCTACATTGATAGACAATCTAGCTACACTAACGGACAGTCTAGGAACATCAATAGACAATGCAGCTACACTAGTAGACAGTCTAACTTCACTAACAGACCGTCTATGAAAACTAATAGACAGTGTAGCTATACTGATACAAAATCTAGCTGCACTAATAGACAGTCTAGCTACACTAATAGACAGTCTAGGAACACTATAAGTCAGTGTAGCTACATTAATAGACAGTGTAGCTACACTAACAGACAGTCTACGAACACTAATAGACAGTGTAGCTTCTCTAATAGACCGTCTATGAAAACAAATAGACAGTGTAGCTACATTGATAAACAATCTAGTTACGCTAACAGACAGTCTAGGAACACTATTAGACAGTGTAGCTACACTAATAGACAGTCTAGGAACACTATTAGACAGTGTAGCTACACTAATAGACAGACTAGCTACACTAATAGACAGTCTAGGAACACTATAAGACTGTGTAGCTACACTAGTAGACAGTGTAGCTACACTTATAGACAATCCAGCTACGTTAATAGACAGTCTAGGAACACTATAAGACAGTGTAGCTACATTAATAGACAGTCTAGATACACTACCAGACAGTCTATGAACACTAATAGACAGTGTAGCTTCTCTAATAGACCGTCTATGAAAACTAATACACAGTGTAGCTACATTGATAAACAATCTAGTTACGCTAACAGACAGTCTAGGAACACTATTAGACAGTGTAGCTACTCTAATAGAAGTCTAGCTACACTAATAGACAGTCTAGGAACACTATTAGACAGTGTAGCTACACTAATAGACATTCTAGCTACACTAATAGACAGTCTAGGAACACTATAAGTCAGTGTAGCTACACTAGTAGACAGTCTAGCTACACTAATAGACAGTCTAGGAACACTATTAGACAGTGTAGCTACACTTAAAGACAGTCTAGCTACACTAACAGAAAGTATAGGAAAACTAATAGACAGTGTAGCTATATTGATAGACAATCTAGCTACACTAATAGACAGTCTAGGAACACTATTAGACAGTGTAGCTACACTAATAGACAGTCTGGCTACACGAACAGACAGTATATGAACACTAATAGACAGTGTAGCTACTCTAACAGACAGTATAAGAAAATTAAAAGACAGTGTAGCTACATTGATAGACAATCTAGCTACACTAACGGACAGTCTAGGAACATCAATAGACAATGTAACTACACTAGTAGACAGTCTAGCTACACTAACAGACCGTCTAAGAAAACTAAAAGACAGTGTAGCTATATTGATACACAATCTAGCTACACTAATAGACAGTCTAGGAACACTATTAGACAGTGTAGCTACACTAATAGACAGTCTAGCTACACTAGTAGACAGTCTAGGAACACTATTAGACAGTGTAGCTACACTAAAAGACAATCTAGCTACACTAAAAGACAGTCTAGGAACACTATTAGACAGTGTAGCTACACTGATAGACAGTCTAGCTACACTAACAGACAGTATAGGAAAACTAATAGACAGTGTAGCTATATTGATACACAATCTAGCTACACTAATAGACAGTCTAGGAACACTATTAGACAGTGTAGCTACACTAATTGACAGTCTAGCTACACTAAAAGACAGTCTAGGAACACTATTAGACAGTGTAGCTACACTAATAGAAAATCTAGCTACACTAATAGACAGTCTAGGAACACTATTAGACAGTGTAGCTACACTGATAGACAGTCTAGCTACACTAACAGACAGTATATGAACACTAATAGACAGTGTAGCTACTCTAACAGACAGTATAAGAAAACTAATAGACAGTGTAGCTACATTGATACACAATCTAGCTACACTAATAGACAGTCTAGGAACACTAATAGACAATGTAGCTACACTAGTAGACAGTCAAGCTACACTAACAGACAGTATAGGAAAACTAATAGACAGTGTAGCTATATTGATACACAATCTAGCTACACTAATAGACAGTCTAGGAACACTATTAGACAGTGTAGCTACACTAATTGACAGTCTAGCTACACTAAAAGACAGTCTAGGAACACTATTAGACAGTGTAGCTACACTAATAGAAAATCTAGCTACACTAATAGACAGTGTAGGAACACTATTAGACAGTGTAGCTACACTGATAGACAGTCTAGCTACACTAACAGACAGTATATGAACACTAATAGACAGTGTAGCTACTCTAACAGATAGTATAAGAAAACTAATAGACAGTGTAGCTATATTGATACACAATCTAGCTACACTAATAGACAGTCTAGGAACACTATTAGACAGTGTAGCTACACTAATTGACAGTCTAGCTACACTAGTAGACAGTCTATGAACACTATTAGACAGTGTAGCTACACTAATAGACAGTCTAGCTACACTAAAAGACAGTCTAGGAACACTATTAGACAGTGTAGCTACACTAATAGAAAATCTAGCTACACTAATAGACAGTCTAGGAACACTATTAGACAGTGTAGCTACACTGATAGACAGTCCAGCTACACTAACAGACAGTATATGAACACTAATAGACAGTGTAGCTACTCTAACAGACAGTATAAGAAAACTAATAGACAGTGTAGCTACATTGATAGACAATCTAGCTTCACTAAATGACAGTCTAGGAATATCAATAGACTATGTAGCTACACTAGTAGTCAGTCTAGCTACACTAACAGATTGTCTATGAAAACTAATAGACAGTGTAGCTATACTGATAGACAATCTAGCTACACTAATAGACTGTCTAGGAACACTATTAGACAGTGTAGCTACACTAATAGACAGTCTAGCTACACGAACAGACAGTATATGAACACTAATAGACAGTGTAGCTACTCTAACAGACAGTATAAGAAAATTAAAAGACAGTGTAGCTACATTGATAGACAATCTAGTTACACTAACGGACAGTCTAGGAACATCAATAGACAATGCAGCTACACTAGTAGACAGTCTAACTTCACTAACAGACCGTCTATGAAAACTAATAGACAGTGTAGCTATACTGATACAAAATCTAGCTGCACTAATAGACAGTCTAGCTACACTAATAGACAGTCTAGGAACACTATAAGTCAGTGTAGCTACATTAATAGACAGTGTAGCTACACTAACAGACAGTCTACGAACACTAATAGACAGTGTAGCTTCTCTAATAGACCGTCTATGAAAACAAATAGACAGTGTAGCTACATTGATAAACAATCTAGTTACGCTAACAGACAGTCTAGGAACACTATTAGACAGTGTAGCTACACTAATAGACAGTCTAGGAACACTATTAGACAGTGTAGCTTCACTAATAGACAGACTAGCTACACTAATAGACAGTCTAGGAACACTATAAGACTGTGTAGCTACACTAGTAGACAGTGTAGCTACACTTATAGACAATCCAGCTACGTTAATAGACAGTCTAGGAACACTATAAGACAGTGTAGCTACATTAATAGACAGTCTAGATACACTACCAGACAGTCTATGAACACTAATAGACAGTGTAGCTTCTCTAATAGACCGTCTATGAAAACTAATACACAGTGTAGCTACATTGATAAACAATCTAGTTACGCTAACAGACAGTCTAGGAACACTATTAGACAGTGTAGCTACTCTAATAGAAGTCTAGCTACACTAATAGACAGTCTAGGAACACTATTAGACAGTGTAGCTACACTAATAGACATTCTAGCTACACTAATAGACAGTCTAGGAACACTATAAGTCAGTGTAGCTACACTAGTAGACAGTCTAGCTACACTAATAGACAGTCTAGGAACACTATTAGACAGTGTAGCTACACTTAAAGACAGTCTAGCTACACTAACAGAAAGTATAGGAAAACTAATAGACAGTGTAGCTATATTGATAGACAATCTAGCTACACTAATAGACAGTCTAGGAACACTATTAGACAGTGTAGCTACACTAATAGACAGTCTAGCTACACGAACAGACAGTATATGAACACTAATAGACAGTGTAGCTACTCTAACAGACAGTATAAGAAAATTAAAAGACAGTGTAGCTACATTGATAGACAATCTAGCTACACTAACGGACAGTCTAGGAACATCAATAGACAATGTAACTACACTAGTAGACAGCCTAGCTACACTAACAGACCGTCTATGAAAACTAAAAGACAGTGTAGCTATATTGATACACAATCTAGCTACACTAATAGACAGTCTAGGAACACTATTAGACAGTGTAGCTACACTAATAGACAGTCTAGCTACACTAGTAGACAGTCTAGGAACACTATTAGACAGTGTAGCTACACTAAAAGACAATCTAGCTACACTAAAAGACAGTCTAGGAACACTATTAGACAGTGTAGCTACACTGATAGACAGTCTAGCTACACTAACAGACAGTATAGGAAAACTAATAGACAGTGTAGCTATATTGATACACAATCTAGCTACACTAATAGACAGTCTAGGAACACTATTAGACAGTGTAGCTACACTAATTGACAGTCTAGCTACACTAAAAGACAGTCTAGGAACACTATTAGACAGTGTAGCTACACTAATAGAAAATCTAGCTACACTAATAGACAGTCTAGGAACACTATTAGACAGTGTAGCTACACTGATAGACAGTCTAGCTACACTAACAGACAGTATATGAACACTAATAGACAGTGTAGCTACTCTAACAGACAGTATAAGAAAACTAATAGACAGTGTAGCTACATTGATACACAATCTAGCTACACTAATAGACAGTCTAGGAACACTAATAGACAATGTAGCTACACTAGTAGACAGTCAAGCTACACTAACAGACAGTATAGGAAAACTAATAGACAGTGTAGCTATATTGATACACAATCTAGCTACACTAATAGACAGTCTAGGAACACTATTAGACAGTGTAGCTACACTAATTGACAGTCTAGCTACACTAAAAGACAGTCTAGGAACACTATTAGACAGTGTAGCTACACTAATAGACAGTCTAGGAACACTATTAGACAGTGTAGCTACTCTAATAGACAGTCTAGCTACACTAATAGACAGTCTAGGAACACTATAAGACAGTGTAGCTACACTAATAGACAGTCTAGCTACACTAATAGACAGTCTAGGAACACTACAAGACAGTGTAGCTACACTAGTAGACAGTCTAGCTACACTAATAGACAGTCTAGGAACACTATTAGACAGTGTAGCTACACTAATAGACAGTCTAGCTACACTAATAGACAGTCTAGGAACAGTATTAGACAGTGTAGCTACACTAATAGACAGTCTAACTACACTAACAGACAGTCTATGAACTCTAATAGACAGTGTAGCTAACTAATAGACCGTCGATGAAAACAAATAGACAGTGTAGCTACTCTAACAGACAGTATAAGAAAACTTATAGACAGTGTAGCTACATTGATAGACAATCTAGCTACACTAACGGACAGTCTAGGAACATAAATAGACAATGTAGCTACACTAGTAGACAGTCTAGCTACACAAACATACAGTATAGGAAAACTAATAGACAGTGATGCTATATTGATAGACAATCTAGCTACTCTAATAGACAGTCTAGCTACACTAATAGACAGTCTAGGAACACTAATAGACAATGTAGCTACACTGGTAGACAGTCTAGCTACACTAACAGACAGTATAGGAAAACAGATAGACAGTGTACCTATATTGATAGACAATCTAGCTACACTAACAGACAGTCTTAGAACACTATTAGACAGTGTAGCTACACTAATAGACAGTCTAGCTACACTAGTAGACAGTGTAGGAACACTATTAGACAATGTAGCTACACTAATAGACAGTCTAGGAACACTATTAGACAGTGTAGCTACACTAATAGACAGTCTAGCTACACTAGTAGACAGTGTAGGAACACTATTAGACAATGTAGCTACACTAATAGACAGTCTAGGAACACTATTAGACAGTGTAGCTACACTAATAGACAACCTAGCTACACTAATAGACAGTCTAGGAACACTATTAGACAGTGTAGCAACACTAATAGACAGTCTAGCTACACTAACAGACAGTCTATGAACACTAAAAGACAGTGTAGCTACACTAATAGACAGTCTAGCTACACTAATAGACAGTCTAGGAACACTATTAGACAGTGTAGCTACACTAATAGACAATCTAGGAACACTATTAGACAGTGTATTTACTCTAATAGACAGTCTAGCTACACTAATAGACAGTCTAGGAACACTATTAGACAGTGTAACTACAATAATAGACAGTCTAGCTACGCTAATAGACAGTCTATGAACTCTAATAGACAGTGTAGCTAACTAATACACCGTCGATGAAAACAAATAGACAGTGTAGCTACTCTAACAGACAGTATAAGAAAACTTATAGACAGTGTAGCTACATTGATAGACAATCTAGCTACACTAACGGACAGTCTAGGAACATCAATAGACAATGTAGCTACACTAGTAGACAGTCTAGCTACACTAACATACAGTATAGGAAAACTAATAGACAGTGTAGCTATATTGATAGACAATCTAGCTACTCTAATAGACAGTCTAGCTACACTAATACCCAGTCTAGGAACACTAATAGACAATGTAGCTACACTAGTAGACATTCTAGCTACACTAACAGACAACATAGGAAAACTAATAGACAGTGTAGCTATATTGATAGACAATCTAGCTACACTAATAGACAGTCTAGGAACACTATTAGACAGTGTAGCTACACTAATAGACAGTCTAGCTACACGAACAGACAGTATATGAACACTAATAGACAGTGTAGCAATCTAACAGACAGTATAAGAAAAATGAAAGACAGTGTAGCTACATTGATAGACAATCTAGCTACACTAACGGACAGTCTAGGAACATCAATAGACAATGTAGCTATACTAGTAGACAGTCTAGCTACACTAACAGACCGTCTACGAAAACTAATAGACAGTGTAGCTATATTGATACACAATCTAGCTACACTAAAAGACAGTCTAGGAACACTATTAAACAGTGTAGCTACACTAATAGACAGTCTAGCTACACTAGTAGACAGTCTAAGAACACTATTAGAGAATGTAGCTACACTAATAGACAGTCTAAGAACACTATTAGACAGTGTAGCTACACTAATAGACAGTCTAGGAACACTATTAGACAGTGTAGCTACACTAATAGACAGTCTAGCTACACTTATAGACAGTATATGAACACTAATAGACAGTGTAGCTACTCTAACAGACAGTATAAGACTAACTAATAGACAGTGTAGCTATATTGATAGACAATCTAGCTACACTAATAGACAGTCTAGGGACACTATAAGATGGTGTAGCTACACTAATAGACAGTGTAGCTACACTAGTAAACAGTCTAGGAACACTATAAGACAGTGTAGCTACACTAATAGACAATCTAGCTACACTAATAGACAGTCTAGGAACACTATAAGACAGTGTAGCTACACTAACAGACAGTCTATGAACACTAATAGACAGTGTAGCTACACTAATAGACAGTCTAGCTACACTAATAGACAGTCTAGGAACACTATAAGACAGTGAAGCTACACTAATAGACAATCTAGCTACAGTAATAGACAGACTAGGAACACTATAAGACAGTGTAGCTACATTAATAGACAAAGTAGCTACACTAACAGACAGTCTATGAACACATATAGACAGTGTAGCTTCTCTAATGGACCGTCTATGAAAACAAATAGACAGTGTAGCTACATTGATAAACAATCTAGTTACGCTAAAAGACAGTCTAGGAACACTATTAGACAGCGTAGCTACACTAATAGACAGTCTAGGATCACTATTAGACAGTGTAGCTACTCTAATAGACAGTCTAGCTACACTAATAGACAGTCTAGGAACACTATAAGACAGTGTAGCTACACTAATAGACAGTCTAGCTACACTAATAGACAGTCTAGGAACACTATATGACAGTGTAGCTACACTAGTAAACAGTCTAGCTACACTAAAAGACAGTCTAGGAACACTATTAGACAGTGAAGCTACACTATTAGATAGTCTAGCTACAATAACAGACAGTCTATGAACTCTAATAGACAGTGTAGCTAACTAATAGACCGTCGATGAAAACAAATAGACAGTGTAGCTACTCTAACAGACAGTATACGAAAACTTATAGACAGTGTTGCTACATTGAAATACAATCTAGCTACACTAACGGACAGTCTAGGAACATCAATAGACAATGTATTTACACTAGTAGACAGTCTAGCTACACTTACATACAATATAGGAAAACTAATAGACAGTGTAGCTATATTGATAGACAATCTAGCTACTCTAATAGACAGTCTAGCTACACTAATAGACAGTCTAGGAACACTAATAGACAATGTAGCTACACTAGTAGACAGTCTAGCTACACTAACAGACAGTATAGGAAAACTAATAGACAGTGTAGCTATATTGATTTGCAATCTAGCTACACTAATAGACAGTCTAGGAACACTATTGGACAGTGTAGCTACACTAATAGACAGTCTAGCTACACGAACAGACAGTGTATGAACACTAATAGACAGTGTAGCTACTCTAACAGACAGTTTATGAAAATTAAAAGACAGTGTAGCTACATTGATAGACAATCTAGCTACACTACTGGACAGTCTAGGAACATCAATAGACAATGTAGCTACACTAATAGACAGTCTAGCTACACTAACAGACCGTCTATGAAAACTAATAGACAGTGTAACTATATTGATACAAAATCTAGCTACACTAATAGACAGTCTAGGAACACTATTAGACAGTGTAGCTACACTAATAGACAGTCTATCTACACTAGTAGACAGTCTAGAAACACTATTAGACAATGTAGCTACACTAATAGACAGTCTAGCTACACTAATAGACAGTCTAGGAACACTATTAGACAGTGTAGCTACACTAATAGACAATCTAGCTACACTATTAGACAGTCTAGGAACACAATTAGACAGTGTAGCTACACTAATAGACAGTCTAGCTACACTAATAGACAGTCTAGGAACACTATAAGACAGTGTAGCTACACTAATAGACAGTCTAGCTACACTAATAGACAGTCTAGGAACACTATAAGTCAGTGTAGCTACATTAATAGACAGTGTAGCTACACTAATAGTCAGTCTACGAACACTAATAGACAGTCTATCTACACTAGTAGACAGTCTAGGAACACTATTAGACAATGTAGCTACACTAATAGACAGTCTAGCTACAATAATAGACAGTCTAGGAACACTATTAGACAGTGAAGCTACACTAATAGACAATCTAGCTACACTAATAGACAGTCTAGGAACACTATTAGACAGTGTAGCTACACTAATAGACAGTCTAGCTACACTAATAGACAGTCTAGGAACACTATAAGTCAGTGTAGCTACATTAATAGACAGTGTAGCTACGCTAACAGACAGTCTACGAACACTAATAGACAGTGTAGCTTCTCTAATAGACCGTCTATGAAAACAAATAGACTGTGTAGCTACATTGATAAACAATCTAGTTACGCTAACAGACAGTCTAGGAACACTATAAGACAGTGTAGCTACACTTGTAGACAGTCTAGGAACACTATTAGACAGTGTAGCTACACTAATAGACAGTCTAGCTACACAAATAGACAGTCTAGGAACACTATAAGACTGTGTAGCTACACTAGTAGACAGTCTAGCTACACTAATAGACAGTCTAGGAACACTATTAGACAGTGTAGCTACACTAGTAGACAGTCTAGCTACACTAATAGACAGTCTAGGAACACGATTAGACAGCGTAGCTACACTAATAGACAGTCTAGCTACACTAACAGACAGTCTATGAACTGTAATAGACAGTGTAGCTAACTAATAGACCGTCGATGAAAACAAATAGACAGTGTAGCTACTCTAACAGACGGTATAAGAAAACTTATAGACAGTGTAGCTACATTGATAGACAATCTAGCTACACTAACGCACAGTCTAGGAACATCAATAGACAATGTAACTACACTAGCAGACAGTCTAGCTACACTTACATACAGTATAGGAAAACTAATAGACAGTGTAGCTATATTGATAGACAATCTAGCTACTCTAACAGACAGTCTAGCTACACTAATAGACAGTCTAGGAACACTAATAGGCCATTTAGCTACACTAGTAGACAGTCTAGCTACACTAAGAGACAGTATAGGAAAACTAATAGACAGTGTACCTATATTGATAGACAATCTAGCTACACTAATAGACAGTCTAGGAACACTATTAGACATTGTAGCTACACTAATAGACAGTCTAGCTACACGAACAGACAGTATATGAACACTTATAGACATTGTAGCTACTCTAACAGACAGTATAAGAAAATTAAAAGACAGTGTAGCTACATTGATAGACAATCTAGCTACACTAACGGAAAGTCTAGGAACATCAATAGACAATGTAGCTACACTAGTAGACAGTCTAGCTACACTAACAGACCGTCTATGAAAACTAATAGACAGTGTGGCTATATTGATTCACAATCTAGCTGCACTAATAGACAGTCTAGGAACACTATTAGACAGTGTAGCTACACTATTAGACAGTCTAGCTACACTAGTAGACAGTGTAGGAACACTATTAGACAATGTAGCTACACTAATAGACAGTCTAGGAACACTATTAGACAGTGTAGCTACACTAATAGACAACCTAGCTACACTAATAGACAGTCTAGGAACACTATTAGACAGTGTAGCTACACTAATAGACAGTCTAGCTACACTAACAGACAGTCTATGAACACTAAAAGACAGTGTAGCTACACTAATATACAATCTAGCTACACTAATAGACAGTCTAGGAACACTATAAGACAGTCTAGGAACACTATTAGACAGTGTAGCTACACTAATAGACAATCTAGCTACACTAAAAGACAGTCTAGGAACACTATTAGACAGTGTAGCTACACTGATAGACAGTCTAGCTACACTAATAGACAGTCTAGGAACACTATAAGACAGTGTAGCTACACTAATAGACAATCTAGCTACACTAAAAGACAGTCTAGGAACACTATAAGACAGTGTAGCTACATTAATAGACAGTGTAGCTACACTAACAGACAGTCTATGAACACTAATAGACAGTGTAGCTTCTCTAATAGACAGTCTATGAAAACAAATAGACAGTGTAGCTACATTGATAAACAATCTAGTTACGCTAACAGACAGTCTAGGAACCTTATTAGACAGTGTAGCTACACTAATAGACAGTCTAGGAACACTATTAGACAGTGTAGCTACTCTAATAGACAGTCTAGCTACACTAATAGACAGTCTAGGAACACTATTAGACAGTGTAGCTACACTTATAGACAGTCTAGCTACACTAGTAGACAGTCTAGGAACACTATTAGATAATGTAGCTACACTAATAGACAGTCTAGGAACACTATTAGACAGTGTAGCTACACTAATAGACAACCTAGCTACACTAATAGACAGTCTAGGAACACTATTAGACAGTGTATCTACACTGATAGACAGTCTAGCTGCACTAACAGACAGTATATGAACACTAATAGACAGTGTAGCTACTCTAACAGACAGTATAAGAAAAATAATAGACAGTGTAGCTACATTGATAGACAATCTAGCTTCACTAACGGACAGTCTAGGAACATCAATAGACAATGTAGCTACACTAGTAGACAGTCTAGCTACACTAACAGACCGTCTATAAAAACTAAAAGACAGTGTAGCTATATTGATTGACAATCTAGCTACACTAATAGACAGTCTAGGGACACTATTAGACGGTGTAGCTACTCTAATAGACAGTCAAGCTACACTAGTAGACAGTCTAGGAACACTATATGACAGTGTAGCTACACTAATAGACAATCTAGCTACACTAATAGACAGTCCAGGAACACTATAAGACAGTGTAGCTACACTAATAGACAGTCTAGCTACACTAACAGACAGTCTATGAACATTAATAGACAGTGTAGCTACACTAATAGACAGTCTAGCTACACTAATAGACAGTCTAGGAACACTATAAGACAGTATAGCTACACTAATAGACAATCTAGCTACAGTAATAGACAGTCTAGGAACACTATAAGACAGTGTAGCTACATTGATAGACAGTGTAGCTACACTAATAGACAGTCTATGAAAACTAATAGAGAGTGTAGCTATATTGATACACAATCTAGCTACACTAATAGACAGTCTAGGAACACTATTAAACAGTGTAGCTACACTAAAAGACAGTCTAGCTACACTAGTAGACAGTCTAGGAACACTATTAGACAATGTAGCTACACTAATAGACAGTCTAGCTACACTAACAGACAGTCTATGAACTCTAATAGACAGTGTAGCTAACTAATAGACCGTCGATGAAAACAAATAGACAGTGTAGCTACACTAACAGACAGTATAAGAAAACTTATAGACAGTGTAGCTACATTGAAATACAATCTTGCTACACTAACGGACAGTCTAGGAACATCAATAGACAATGAAGCTACACTAGTAGACAGTCTAGCTACACTTACATACAGTATAGGAAAACTAAAAGACAGTGTAGCTATATTGATAGACAATCTAGCTACTCTAATAGACAGTCTAGCTATACTAATAGACAGTCTAGGAAGACTAATAGACAATGTAGCTTCACTAGTAGACAGTCTAGCTACACTAACAGACAGTATAGGAAAACTAAAAGACAGTGTAGCTATATTGATGGGCAATCTAGCTACACTAATAGACAGTCTAGGAACACTATTGGACAGTGTAGCTACACTAATAGACAGTCTAGCTACACGAACAGACAGTATATGAACACTAATAGACAGTGTAGCTACTCTAACAGAAAGTTTAAGAAAATTAAAAGACAGTGTAGCTACATTGATAGACAATCTAGCTACACTAACGGAAAGTCTAGGAACATCAATAGACAATGTAGCTACACTAATAGACAGTCTAGCTACACTAACAGACCGTCTATGAAAACTTATAGACAGTGTAGCTATATTGATACAAAATCTAGCTACACTAATAGACAGTCTAGGAACACTATTAGACAGTGTAGCTTCACTAATAGACAGTCTATCTACACTAGTAGACAGTCTAGGAACACTATTAGACAATGTAGCTACACTAATAGACAGTCTAGCTACACTAATAGACAGTCTAGGAACACTAGTAGACAGTGTAGCTACACTAAAAGACAATCTAGCTACACTAATAGACAGTCTAGGAACACTATTAGACAGTGTAGCTACACTAATAGACAGTCTATCTACACTAATAGACAGTCTAGGAACACTATAAGACAGTGTAGCTACACTAATAGACAGTCTAGCTACACTAATAGACAGTCTAGGAACACTATAAGTCAGTGTAGCTACATTAATAGACAGTGTAGCTACACTAACAGACAGTCTACGAACACTAATAGACAGTCTATCTACACTAAAAGACAGTCTAGGAACACTATTAGACAATGTAGCTACACTAATAGACAGTCTTGCTACACTAATAGACAGTCTAGGAACACTATTAGACAGTGTAGCTACACTAATAGACAATGTAGCTACACTAATAGACAGTCTAGGAACACTATTAGACAGTGTAGCTACACTAATAGACAGTCTAGCTACACTAATAGACAGTCTAGGAACACTATAAGTCAGTGTAGCTACATTAATAGACAGTGTAGCTACACTAATAGACCGTCTATGAAAAGAAATAGACAGTGTAGCTACATTGATAAACAATCTAGTTACGCTAACAGACAGTCTAGGAACACTATTAGACAGTGTAGCTACGCTAATAGACAGTCTAGGAACACTATTAGACAGTGTAGCTACACTAATAGACAGTCTAGCTACACTAATAGACAGTCTAGGAACACTATAAGACAGTGTAGCTACACTAGTAGACAGTCTAGCTACACTAACAGACAGTCTATGAACTCTAATAGACAGTGTAGCTAACTAATAGACCGTCGATGAAAACAAATAGACAGTGTAGCTACTCTAACAGACAGTATAAGAAAATTAAAAGACAGTGTAGCTACATTGATAGACAATCTAGCTACACTAACGGACAGTCTAGGAACATCAATAGACAATGTAGCTACACTAGTAGACAGTCTATGAACACTAAAATACAGTGTAGCTACACTAATAGACAGTCTAGCTACACTAATAGACAGTCTTGGAACACTATAAGACAGTGTAGCTACACTAATATACAATCTAGCTACACTAATAGACAGTCTAGGAACACTATAAGACAGTCTAGGAACACTATTAGACAGTGTAGCTACACTAATAGACAATCTAGCTACACTAATAGACAGTCTAGGAACACTATTAGACAGTGTAGCTACACTAATAGACAGTCTAGCTACACTAATAGACAGTCTAGGAACACTATTAGACAGTGTAGCTACACTAATAGACAGTCTAGCTACACTAATAGACAGTCTAGGAACACGATTAGACAGCGTAGCTACACTAATAGACAGTCTAGCTACACTAACAGACAGTCTATGAACTGTAATAGACAGTGTAGCTAACTAATAGACCGTCGATGAAAACAAATAGACAGTGTAGCTACTCTAACAGACGGTATAAGAAAACTTATAGACAGTGTAGCTACATTGATAGACAATCTAGCTACACTAACGCACAGTCTAGGAACATCAATAGACAATGTAACTACACTAGTAGACAGTCTAGCTACACTTACATACAGTATAGGAAAACTAATAGACAGTGTAGCTATATTGATAGACAATCTAGCTACTCTAACAGACAGTCTAGCTACACTAATAGACAGTCTAGGAATACTAATAGGCCATGTAGCTACACTAGTAGACAGTCTAGCTACACTAAGAGACAGTATAGGAAAACTAATAGACAGTGTACCTATATTGATAGACAATCTAGCTACACTAATAGACAGTCTAGGAACACTATTAGACATTGTAGCTACACTAATAGACAGTCTAGCTACACGAACAGACAGTATATGAACACTTATAGATATTGTAGCTACTCTAACAGACAGTATAAGAAAATTAAAAGACAGTGTAGCTACATTGATAGACAATCTAGCTACACTACTGGACAGTCTAGGAACATCAATAGACAATGTAGCTACACTAGTAGACAGTCTAGCTACACTAACAGACCGTCTATGAAAACTAATAGACAGTGTGGCTATATTGATTCACAATCTAGCTGCACTAATAGACAGTCTAGGAACACTATTAGACAGTGTAGCTACACTACTAGACAGTCTAGCTACACTAGTAGACAGTGTAGGAACACTATTAGACAATGTAGCTACACTAATAGACAGTCTGGGAACACTATTAGACAGTGTAGCTACACTCATAGACAACCTAGCTACACTAATAGACAGTCTAGGAACACTATTAGACAGTGTAGCTACACTAATAGACAGTCTAGCTACACTAACAGACAGTCTATGAACACTAAAAGACAGTGTAGCTACACTAATATACAATCTAGCTACACTAATAGACAGTCTAGGAACACTATAAGACAGTCTAGGAACACTATTAGACAGTGTAGCTACACTAATAGACAATCTAGCTACACTAAAAGACAGTCTAGGAACACTATTAGACAGTGTAGCTACACTAATAGACAGTCTAGCTACACTAATAGACAGTCTAGGAACACTATAAGACAGTGTAGCTACACTAATAGACAATCTAGCTACACTAAAAGACAGTCTAGGAACACTATAAGACAGTGTAGCTACATTAATAGACAGTGTAGCTACACTAACAGACAGTCTATGAACACTAATAGACAGTGTAGCTTCTCTAATAGACAGTCTATGAAAACAAATAGACAGTGTAGCTACATTGATAAACAATCTAGTTACGCTAACAGACAGTCTAGGAACCTTATTAGACAGTGTAGCTACACTAAAAGACAGTCTAGGAACACTATTAGACAGTGTAGCTACTCTAATAGACAGTCTAGCTACACTAATAGACAGTCTAGGAACACTATTAGACAGTGTAGCTACACTTATAGACAGTCTAGCTACACTAGTAGACAGTCTAGGAACACTATTAGATAATGTAGCTACACTAATAGACAGTCTAGGAACACTATTAGACAGTGTAGCTACACTAATAGACAACCTAGCTACACTAATAGACAGTCTAGGAACACTATTAGACAGTGTATCTACACTGATAGACAGTCTAGCTGCACTAACAGACAGTATAAGAAAAATAATAGACAGTGTAGCTACATTGATAGACAATCTAGCTTCACTAACGGACAGTCTAGGAACATCAATAGACAATGTAGCTACACTAGTAGACAGTCTAGCTACACTAACAGACCGTCTATAAAAACTAATAGACAGTGTAGCTATATTGATTGACAATCTAGCTACACTAATAGACAGTCTAGGGACACTATTAGACGGTGTAGCTACTCTAATAGACAGTCAAGCTACACTAGTAGACAGTCTAGGAACACTATATGACAGTGTAGCTACACTAATAGACAATCTAGCTACACTAATAGACAGTCTAGGAACACTATAAGACAGTGTAGCTACACTAATAGACAGTCTAGCTACACTTACAGACAGTCTATGAACATTAATAGACAGTGTAGCTACACTAATAGACAGTCTAGCTACACTAATAGACAGTCTAGGAACACTATAAGACAGTATAGCTACACTAATAGACAATCTAGCTACAGTAATAGACAGTCTAGGAACACTATAAGACAGTGTAGCTACATTGATAGACAGTGTAGCTACACTAATAGACAGTCTATGAAAACTAATAGAGAGTGTAGCTATATTGATACACAATCTAGCTACACTAATAGACAGTCTAGGAACACTATTAAACAGTGTAGCTACACTAAAAGACAGTCTAGCTACACTAGTAGACAGTCTAGGAACACTATTAGACAATGTAGCTACACTAATAGACAGTCTAGCTACACTAACAGACAGTCTATGAACTCTAATAGACAGTGTAGCTAACTAATAGACCGTCGATGAAAACAAATAGACAGTGTAGCTACTCTAACAGACAGTATAAGAAAACTTATAGACAGTGTAGCTACATTGAAATACAATCTTGCTACACTAACGGACAGTCTAGGAACATCAATAGACAATGAAGCTACACTAGTAGACAGTCTAGCTACACTTACATACAGTATAGGAAAACTAATAGACAGTGTAGCTATATTGATAGACAATCTAGCTACTCTAATAGACAGTCTAGCTACACTAATAGACAGTCTAGGAAGACTAATAGACAATGTAGCTTCACTAGTAGACAGTCTAGCTACACTAACAGACAGTATAGGAAAACTAAAAGACAGTGTAGCTATATTGATGGGCAATCTAGCTACACTAATAGACAGTCTAGGAACACTATTGGACAGTGTAGCTACACTAATAGACAGTCTAGCTACACGAACAGACAGTATATGAACACTAATAGACAGTGTAGCTACTCTAACAGACAGTTTAAGAAAATTAAAAGACAGTGTAGCTACATTGATAGACAATCTAGCTACACTAACGGACAGTCTAGGAACATCAATAGACAATGTAGCTACACTAATAGACAGTCTAGCTACACTAACAGACCGTCTATGAAAACTTATAGACAGTGTAGCTATATTGATACAAAATCTAGCTACACTAATAGACAGTCTAGGAACACTATTAGACAGTGTAGCTTCACTAATAGACAGTCTATTTACACTAGTAGACAGTCTAGGAACACTATTAGACAATGTAGCTACACTAATAGACAGTCTAGCTACACTAATAGACAGTCTAGGAACACTAGTAGACAGTGTAGCTACACTAAAAGACAATCTAGCTACACTAATAGACAGTCTAGGAACACTATTAGACAGTGTAGCTACACTAATAGACAGTCTATCTACACTAATAGACAGTCTAGGAACACTATAAGACAGTGTAGCTACACTAATAGACAGTCTAGCTACACTAATAGACAGTCTAGGAACACTATAAGTCAGTGTAGCTACATTAATAGACAGTGTAGCTACACTAACAGACAGTCTACGAACACTAATAGACAGTCTATCTACACTAAAAGACAGTCTAGGAACACTATTAGACAATGTAGCTACACTAATAGACAGTCTTGCTACACTAATAGACAGTCTAGGAACACTATTAGACAGTGTAGCTACACTAATAGACAATGTAGCTACACTAATAGACAGTCTAGGAACACTATTAGACAGTGTAGCTACACTAATAGACAGTCTAGCTACACTAATAGACAGTCTAGGAACACTATAAGTCAGTGTAGCTACATTAATAGACAGTGTAGCTACACTAATAGACCGTCTATGAAAACAAATAGACAGTGTAGCTACATTGATAAACAATCTAGTTACGCTAACAGACAGTCTAGGAACACTATTAGACAGTGTAGCTACGCTAATAGACAGTCTAGGAACACTATTAGACAGTGTAGCTACACTAATAGACAGTCTAGCTACACTAATAGACAGTCTAGGAACACTATAAGACAGTGTAGCTACACTAGTAGACAGTCTAGCTACACTAACAGACAGTCTATGAACTCAAATAGACAGTGTAGCTAACTAATAGACCGTCGATGAAAACAAATAGACAGTGTAGCTACTCTAACAGACAGTATAAGAAAATTAAAAGACAGTGTAGCTACATTGATAGACAATCTAGCTACACTAACGGACAGTCTAGGAACATCAATAGACAATGTAGCTACACTAGTAGACAGTCTAGCTACACTAATAGACAGTCTTGGAACACTATAAGACAGTGTAGCTACACTAATATACAATCTAGCTACACTAATAGACAGTCTAGGAACACTATAAGACAGTCTAGGAACACTATTAGACAGTGTAGCTACACTAATAGACAATCTAGCTACACTAATAGACAGTCTAGGAACACTATTAGACAGTGTAGCTACACTAATAGACAGTCTAGCTACACTAATAGACAGTCTATGAACACTAAAATACAGTGTAGCTACACTAATAGACAGTCTAGCTACACTAATAGACAGTCTTGGAACACTATAAGACAGTGTAGCTACACTAATATACAATCTAGCTACACTAATAGACAGTCTAGGAACACTATAAGACAGTCTAGGAACACTATTAGACAGTGTAGCTACACTAATAGACAATCTAGCTACACTAATAGACAGTCTAGGAACACTATTAGACAGTGTAGCTACACTAATAGACAGTCTAGCTACACTAATAGACAGTCTAGGAACACTATAAGACAGTGTAGCTACACTAATAGACAATCTAGCTACACTAAAAGACAGTCTAGGAACACTATAAGACAGTGTAGCTACATTAATAGACAGTGTAGCTACACTAACAGACAGTCTATGAACACTAATAGACAGTGTAGCTTCTCTAATAGACCGTCTATGAAAACAAATAGACAGTGTAGCTACATTGATAAACAATCTAGTTACGCTAACAGACAGTCTAGGAACCTTATTAGACAGTGTAGCTACACTAATAGACAGTCTAGGAACACTATTAGACAGTGTAGCTACTCTAATAGACAGTCTAGCTACACTAATAGACAGTCTAGGAACACTATTAGACAGTGTAGCTACACTAATAGACAGTCTAGCTACACTAGTAGACAGTCTAGGAACACTATTAGACAATGTAGCTACACTAAAAGACAGTCTAGGAACACTATCAGACAGTGTAGCTACACTAATAGACAACCTAGCTACACTAATAGACAGTCTAGGAACACTATTAGACAGTGTATCTACACTGATAGACAGTCTAGCTACACTAACAGACAGTATATGAACACTAATAGACAGTGTAGCTACTCTAACAGACAGTATAAGAAAAATAATAGACAGTGTAGCTACATTGATAGACAATCTAGCTTCACTAACGGACAGTCTAGGAACATCAATAGACAATGTAGCTACACTAGTAGACAGTCTAGCTACACTAACAGACCGTCTATAAAAACTAATAGACAGTGTAGCTATATTGATTGACAATCTAGCTACACTAATAGACAGTCTAGGAACACTATTAGACAGTGTAGCTTCACTAATAGACAGTCTATTTACACTAGTAGACAGTCTAGGAACACTATTAGACAATGTAGCTACACTAATAGACAGTCTAGCTACACTAATAGACAGTCTAGGAACACTAGTAGACAGTGTAGCTACACTAAAAGACAATCTAGCTACACTAATAGACAGTCTAGGAACACTATTAGACAGTGTAGCTACACTAATAGACAGTCTATCTACACTAATAGACAGTCTAGGAACACTATAAGACAGTGTAGCTACACTAATAGACAGTCTAGCTACACTAATAGACAGTCTAGGAACACTATAAGTCAGTGTAGCTACATTAATAGACAGTGTAGCTACACTAACAGACAGTCTACGAACACTAATAGACAGTCTATCTACACTAAAAGACAGTCTAGGAACACTATTAGACAATGTAGCTACACTAATAGACAGTCTTGCTACACTAATAGACAGTCTAGGAACACTATTAGACAGTGTAGCTACACTAATAGACAATGTAGCTACACTAATAGACAGTCTAGGAACACTATTAGACAGTGTAGCTACACTAATAGACAGTCTAGCTACACTAATAGACAGTCTAGGAACACTATAAGTCAGTGTAGCTACATTAATAGACAGTGTAGCTACACTAATAGACCGTCTATGAAAACAAATAGACAGTGTAGCTACATTGATAAACAATCTAGTTACGCTAACAGACAGTCTAGGAACACTATTAGACAGTGTAGCTACGCTAATAGACAGTCTAGGAACACTATTAGACAGTGCAGCTACACTAATAGACAGTCTAGCTACACTAATAGACAGTCTAGGAACACTATAAGACAGTGTAGCTACACTAGTAGACAGTCTAGCTACACTAACAGACAGTCTATGAACTCTAATAGACAGTGTAGCTAACTAATAGACCGTCGATGAAAACAAATAGACAGTGTAGCTACTCTAACAGACAGTATAAGAAAATTAAAAGACAGTGTAGCTACATTGATAGACAATCTAGCTACACTAACGGACAGTCTAGGAACATCAATAGACAATGTAGCTACACTAGTAGACAGTCTAGCTACACTAATAGACAGTCTTGGAACACTATAAGACAGTGTAGCTACACTAATATACAATCTAGCTACACTAATAGACAGTCTAGGAACACTATAAGACAGTCTAGGAACACTATTAGACAGTGTAGCTACACTAATAGACAATCTAGCTACACTAATAGACAGTCTAGGAACACTATTAGACAGTGTAGCTACACTAATAGACAGTCTAGCTACACTAATAGACAGTCTATGAACACTAAAATACAGTGTAGCTACACTAATAGACAGTCTAGCTACACTAATAGACAGTCTTGGAACACTATAAGACAGTGTAGCTACACTAATATACAATCTAGCTACACTAATAGACAGTCTAGGAACACTATAAGACAGTCTAGGAACACTATTAGACAGTGTAGCTACACTAATAGACAATCTAGCTACACTAATAGACAGTCTAGGAACACTATTAGACAGTGTAGCTACACTAATAGACAGTCTAGCTACACTAATAGACAGTCTAGGAACACTATAAGACAGTGTAGCTACACTAATAGACAATCTAGCTACACTAAAAGACAGTCTAGGAACACTATAAGACAGTGTAGCTACATTAATAGACAGTGTAGCTACACTAACAGACAGTCTATGAACACTAATAGACAGTGTAGCTTCTCTAATAGACCGTCTATGAAAACAAATAGACAGTGTAGCTACATTGATAAACAATCTAGTTACGCTAACAGACAGTCTAGGAACCTTATTAGACAGTGTAGCTACACTAATAGACAGTCTAGGAACACTATTAGACAGTGTAGCTACTCTAATAGACAGTCTAGCTACACTAATAGACAGTCTAGGAACACTATTAGACAGTGTAGCTACACTAATAGACAGTCTAGCTACACTAGTAGACAGTCTAGGAACACTATTAGACAATGTAGCTACACTAAAAGACAGTCTAGGAACACTATCAGACAGTGTAGCTACACTAATAGACAACCTAGCTACACTAATAGACAGTCTAGGAACACTATTAGACAGTGTATCTACACTGATAGACAGTCTAGCTACACTAACAGACAGTATATGAACACTAATAGACAGTGTAGCTACTCTAACAGACAGTATAAGAAAAATAATAGACAGTGTAGCTACATTGATAGACAATCTAGCTTCACTAACGGACAGTCTAGGAACATCAATAGACAATGTAGCTACACTAGTAGACAGTCTAGCTACACTAACAGACCGTCTATAAAAACTAATAGACAGTGTAGCTATATTGATTGACAATCTAGCTACACTAATAGACAGTCTAGGGACACTATAAGACGGTGTAGCTACTCTAATAGACAGTCTAGCTACACTAGTAGACAGTCTAGGAACATTATTAGACAGTGTAGCTACACTAATAGACAATCTAGCACCACTAATAGACAGTCTCGGAACACTATAAGACAGTGTAGCTACACTAATAGACAGTCTAGCTACACTAACAGACAGTCTATGAACACTAATAGACAGTGTAGCTACACTAATAGACAGTCTAGCTACACTAATAGACAGTCTAGGAACACTATAAGACAGTGTAGCTACATTAATAGACAGTGTAGCTACACTAACAGACAGTCTATGAACACTAATAGACAGTGTAGCTTCTCTAATAGACCGTCTATGAAAACAAATAGACAGTGTAGCTACATTGATAAACAATCTAGTTACGCTAACAGACAGTCTAGGAACACTATTAGACAGTGTAGCTACACTAATAGACAGTCTAGCTACACTAATAGACAGTCTAGGAACACTATAAGACAGTGTAGCTACACTAATAGACAGTCTAGCTACACTAATAGACAGTCTAGGAACACTATAAGACAGTGTAGCTACACTAGTAGACAGTCTAGCTACACTAATAGGCAGTCTAGGAACACTATTATACAGTGTAGCTACACTCATAGACAGTCAAGCTACACTAATAGACAGTCTAGGAACACTATTAGACAGTGTAGCTACACTAGTAGACAGTCTAGCTACACTAATAGACAGTCTAGGAACACGATTAGACAGTGTAGCTACACTAATAGACAGTCTAGCTACACTAACAGACAGTCTATGAACTGTAATAGACAGTGCAGCTAACTAATAGACCGTCGATGAAAACAAATAGACAGTGTAGCTACTCTAACAGACAGTATAAGAAAACTTATAGACAGTGTAGCTACATTGATAGACAATCTAGCTACACTAACGGACAGTCTAGGAAAATCAATAGACAATGTAACTACACTAGTAGACATTCTAGCTACACTTACATACAGTATAGGAAAACTAATAGACAGTGTAGCTATATTGATAGACAATCTAGCTACTCTAATAGACAGTCTAGCTACACTAATAGACAGTCTAGGAACACTAATAGGCAATGTAGCTACACTAGTAGACAGTCTAGCTACACTAACAGACAGTATAGGAAAACTAATAGACAGTGTACCTATATTGATAGACAATCTAGCTACACTAATAGACAGTCTAGGAATATCAATAAACAATGTAGCTACACTAGTAGACAGTCTAGCTACACTAAGGACAGTCTGTGAACACTAATAGACAGTGTAGCTACACTAATAGACAGTCTAGCTACACTAATAGACTGTCTAGGAACACTATAAGACAGTGTAGCTACACTAATAGACAATCCAGCTACGTTAATAGACAGTCTAGGAACACTATAAGACAGTGTAGCTACATTAATAGACAGTCTAGCTAAACTACCAGACAGTCTATGAACACTAATAGACAGTGTAGCTTCTCTAATAGACCGTCTATGAAAACAAATACACAGTGTAGCTACATTGATAAACAATCTAGTTACGCTAACAGACAGTCTAGGAACACTATTAGACAGTGTAGCTACTCTAATAGAAGTCTAGCTACACTCATAGACAGTCTAGGAACACTATAAGACAGTGTAGCTACACTAGTAGACAGTCTAGCTACACTAATAGACAGTATAGGAACACTATTAGACAGTCTAGCTACACTAATAGACAGTCTAGCTACACTAACAGACAGTCTATGAACTCTAATAGACAGTGTAGCTACACTAGTAGACAGTCTAGCTACACTAACAGACAGTATAGGAAAACTAATAGACAGTGTAGCTATATTGATAGACAATCTAGCTACACTAATAGACAGTCTAGGAACACTATTAGACAGTGTAGCTTCACTAATAGACAGTCTAGCTACACGAACAGACAGTATATGAACACTAATAGACAGTGTAGCTACACTAATAGACAGTCTAGCTACACTAATAGGCAGTCTAGGAAGACTATAAGACAGTGTAGCTACACTAATAGACAATCTAGCTACACTAATAGACAGTCTAGGAACACTATAAGACAGTGTAGCTACATTAATAGACAGTCTAGCTACACTAACAGACAGTCTATTAACATCAATAGACAATGTAGCTACACTAGTAGACAGTCTACCTACACTAACAGACCGTCTATGAAAACTAATAGACAGTGTAGCTATATTGATAGACAATCTAGCTACACTAATTGACAGTCTAGGAACACTATTAGACAGTGTAGCGACACTAATAGACAGTCTAGCTACACTAACAGACAGTCTATGAACACTAATAGACAGTGTAGCTACACTAATAGACAGTCTGGCTACACTAATAGGCAGTCTAGGAAGACTATAAGACAGTGTAGCTACACTAATAGACAATCTAGCTACACTAATAGACAGTCTAGGAACACTACTAAACAGTGTAGCTATATTGATAGACAATCTGGCTTCACTAACGGACAGTCTATTAACATCAATAGACAATGTAGCTACACTACTAGACAGTCTACCTACACTAACAGACCGTCTATGAAAACTAATAGACAGTGTAGCTATATTGATAGACAATCTAGCTACACTAATTGACAGTCTAGGAACACTATTAGACAGTGAAGCGACACTAAAAGACAGTCTAGCTAAACTAACAGACAGTCTATGAACACTAATAGACAGTGTAGCTACACTAATAGACAGTCTAGCTACACTAATAGGCAGTCTAGGAAGACTATAAGACAGTGTAGCTACACTAATAGACAATCTAGCTACACTAATAGACAGTCTAGGAACACTATAAGACAGTGTAGCTACATTAATAGACAGTCTAGCTACACTAACAGACAGTCTATGAACACTAATAGACAGTGTAGCTTCTCTAATAGACCGATCTATGAAAACAAATAGACACTTTAGCTACATTGATAAACAATCTAGTTACGCTAACAGACAGTCTAAGAACACTATTAGACAGTGTAGCTACACTAGTAGACAGTCTAGGAACACTATTAGACAGTGTAGCTACTCTAATAGACAGTCTAGCTACACTGATAGACATTCTAGGAACAGTATTAGACAGTGTAGTTACACTAATAGACTGTCTAGCTACACTAATAGACAGTCTAGGAACACTATTAGACAGTGTAGCTACACTAATAGATAGTCTAGCTACACTAACAGACAGTCTTTGAACTCTAATAGACAGTGTAGCTAACTAATAGACCGTTTATGAAAGCAAATAGACAGTGTAGCTACTCTAACAGACAGTATAAGAAAACGTATAGACAGTGTAGCTACATTGATAGACAATCTAGCTACACTAACGGACAGTCTAGGAACATCAATAGACAATGTAGCTACAATAGTAGACAGTCTAGCTACACTAACATACAGTATAGGAAAACTAATAGACAGTGTAGCTATATTGATAGACAATCTGGCTACTCTAATAGACAGTCTAGCTACACTAAAAGACAGTCTAGGAACACTAATAGACAGTGTAGCTACACTAATAGACAGTCTAGCTACACTAGTAGACAGACTAGGAACACTATAAGACAGTGTAGCTACACTAATAGACAGTGTAGCTACTCTAACAGACAGTATAAGAAAATTAAAAGACAGTGTAGCTACATTGATAGACAATCTAGCTACACTAACGGACAGTCTAGGAACATCAATAGACAATGTAGCTACACTAGTAGACAGTCTAACTACACTAACAGACCGTCTATGAAAACTAATAGACAGTGTAGCTATATTGATACAAAATCTAGCTGCACTAATAGACAGTCTAGGAACACTATTAGACAGTGTAGCTACACTAATAGACAGTCTATCTACACTAGTAGACAGTCTAGGAACACTATTAGACAGTGTAGCTACACAAATAGACAGTCTAGCTACACTAATAGACAGTCTAGGAACACTAATAGACAGTGTAGCTACACTAATAGACAATCTAGCTACACTCATAGACAGTCTAGGAACACTATTAGACAGTGTAGCTACACAGATAGACAGTCTAGCTACACTAACAGACAGTATATGAACACTAATAGACAGTGTAGCTACACTAACAGACAGTATAAGAAAACTAAGAGACAGTGTAGCTACATTGATAGACAATCTAGCTTCACTAAAAGACAGTCTAGGAACATCAATAGACAATGTAGCTACACTAGTAGACAGTCTAGCTACACTAACAAACCGTCTAGGAACACTATTAGACAGTGTAGCTATATTGATAGACAATCTAGCTACACTAAAAGACAGTCTAGGAACACTATTAGACAGTGTAGCTACTCTAATAGACAGTCTAGCTACACTAGTAGACAGTCTAGGAACACTATTAGATAGTGTAGCTACACTAATAGACAATCTAGCTACACTAATAGACAGTCTATGAACACTATAAGACAGTGTAGCTACACTAATAGACAGTCTAGCTACACTAACAGACAGTCTATGAACACTAAAAAACAGTGTAGCTACACTAATAGACAGTCTAGCTACACTAATAGACAGTCTAGGAACACTATAAGACAGTGTAGCTACACTAATAGACAATCTAGCTACACTAATAGACAGTCTAGGAACACTATAAGACAGTGTAGCTACATTAATAGACAGTGTAGCTACACTAACAGACAGTCTATGAATACTAATGGACAGTGTAGCTTCTCTAATAGACCGTCTATGAAAACAAATAGACAGTGTAGCTACATTGATAAACAATCTAGTTACGCTAACAGACAGTCTAGGAACACTATAAGACAGTGTAGCTACACTAATAGACAGTCTAGGAACACAATTAGACAGTGTAGCTACTCTAAAAGACAGTCTAGCTACACTAATAGACAGTCTAGGAACACTATAAGACAGTGTAGCTACACTAATAGACAGTCTAGCTACACTAATAGACAGTCTAGGAACACTACAAGACAGTGTAGCTACACTAATAGACAGTCTAGGAACACTATTAGACAGTGTAGCTACACTAATAGACAGTCTAGCTACACTAATAGACAGTCTAGGAACACTATTAGACAGTGTAGCTACACTAATAGACAGTCTAACTACACTAACAGACAGTCTATGAACTCTAATAGACAGTGTAGCTAACTAATAGACCGTCGATGAAAACAAATAGACAGTGTAGCTACTCTAACAGACAGTATAAGAAAATTTATAGACAGTGTAGCTACATTGATAGACAATCTAGCTACACTAACGGACAGTCTAGGAACATAAATAGACAATGTAGCTACACTAGTAGACAGTCTAGCTACACAAACATACAGTATAGGAAAACTAATAGACAGTGATGCTATATTGATAGACAATCTAGCTACTCTAATAGACAGTCTAGCTACACTAATAGACAGTCTAGGAACACTAATAGACAATGTAGCTACACTGGTAGACAGTCTAGCTACACTAACAGACAGTATAGGAAAACAGATAGACAGTGTACCTATATTGATAGACAATCTAGCTACACTAATAGACAGTCTTAGAACACTATTAGACAGTGTAGCTACACTAATAGACAGTCTAGCTACACGAACAGACAGTATATGAACACTAATAGACAGTGTAGCTACTCTAACAGACAGTATAAGAAAATTAAAAGACAGTGTAGCTTCATTGATAGACAATCTAGCTACACTAACGGACAGTCTAGGAACATCAATAGACAATGTAGCTACACTAGTAGACAGTCTAGCTACACTAACAGACCGTCTATGAAAACTATTAGACAGTGTAGCTATATTGATACACAATCTAGCTACACTAATAGACAGTCTAGGAACACTATTAGACAGTGTAGCTACACTAATAGACAGTCTAGCTACACTAGTAGACAGTGTAGGAACACTATTAGACAATGTAGCTACACTAATAGACAGTCTAGGAACACTATTAGACATTGTAGCTACACTAATAGACAACCTAGCTACACTAATAGACAGTCTAGGAACACTATTAGACAGTGTAGCTACACTAATAGACAGTCTAGCTACATTAACAGACAGTCTATGAACACTAAAAGACAGTGTAGCTACACTAATAGACAGTCTATCTACACTAATAGACAGTCTAGGAACACTATTAGACAGTGTAGCTACACTAATAGACAATCTAGCTACACTAATAGACAGTCTAGGAACACTATAAGACAGTGTAGCTACATTAATAGACAGTGTAGCTACACTAACAGACAGTCTATGAACACTAATAGACAGTGTAGCTTCTCTAATAAACCGTCTATGAAAACAAATAGACAATGTAGCTACATTGATAAACAATCTAGTTACGCTAACAGACAGTCTAGGAACCTTATTAGACAGTGTAGCTACACTAATAGACAGTCTAGGAACACTATTAGACAGTGTAGCTACTCTAATAGACAGTCTAGCTACACTAATAGACAGTCTAGGAACACTATTAGACAGTGTAACTACAATAATAGACAGTCTAGCTACACTAATAGACAGTCTAGGAACACTATAAGTCAGTGTAGCTACACTAGTAGACAGTCTAGCTACACTAATAGACAGTCTAGGAACACTATTAGACAGTGTAGCTACACTAATAGACAGTCTAGCTACGCTAATAGACAGTCTATGAACTCTAATAGACAGTGTAGCTAACTAATACACCGTCGATGAAAACAAATAGACAGTGTAGCTACTCTAACAGACAGTATAAGAAAACTTATAGACAGTGTAGCTACATTGATAGACAATCTAGCTACACTAACGGACAGTCTAGGAACATCAATAGACAATGTAGCTACACTAGTAGACAGTCTAGCTACACTAACATACAGTATAGGAAAACTAATAGACAGTGTAGCTATATTGATAGACAATCTAGCTACTCTAATAGACAGTCTTGCTACACTAATACCCAGTCTAGGAACACTAATAGACAATGTAGCTACACTAGTAGACAGTCTAGCTACACTAACAGACAACATAGGAAAACTAATAGACAGTGTAGCTATATTGATAGACAATCTAGCTACACTAATAGACAGTCTAGGAACACTATTAGACAGTGTAGCTACACTAATAGACAGTCTGGCTACACGAACAGACAGTATATGTTCACTAATAGACAGTGTAGCAATCTAACAGACAGTATAAGAAAAATGAAAGACAGTGTAGCTACATTGATAGACAATCTAGCTACACTAACGGACAGTCTAGGAACATCAATAGACAATGTAGCTACACTAGTAGACAGTCTAGCTACACTAACAGACCGTCTACGAAAACTAATAGACAGTGTAGCTATATTGATACACAATCTAGCTACACTAATAGACAGTCTAGGAACACTATTAAACAGTGTAGCTACACTAATAGACAGTCTAGATACACTAGTAGACAGTCTAGGAACACTATTAGACAATGTAGCTACACTAATAGACAGTCTAAGAACACTATTAGACAGTGCAGCTACACTAATAGACAACCTAGCTACACTAATAGACAGTCTAGGAACACTATTAGACAGTGTAGCTACACTGATAGACAGTCTAGCTACACTTATAGACAGTATATGAACACTAATAGACAGTGTAGCTACTCTAACAGACAGTATAAGACTAACTAATAGACAGTGTAGCTATATTGATAGACAATCTAGCTACACTAATAGACAGTCTAGGGACACTATAAGACGGTGTAGCTACTCTAATAGACAGTGTAGCTACACTAGTAGATAGTCTAGGAACACTATAAGACAGTGTATCTACACTAATAGACAATCTAGCTACACTAATAGATAGTCTAGGAACACTATAAGACAGTGTAGCTACACTAACAGACAGTCTATGAACACTAATAGACAGTGTAGCTTCACTAATAGACAGTCTAGCTACACTAATAGACAGTCTAGGAACACTATAAGACAGTGCAGCTACACTAATAGACAATCTAGCTACACTAATAGACAGTCTAGGAACACTATAATACAGTGTAGCTACATTAATAGACAGTGTAGCTACACTAACAGACAGTCTATGAACACATATAGACAGTGTAGCTTCTCTAATGGACCGTCTATGAAAACAAATAGACAGTGTAGCTACATTGATAAACAATCTAGATACGCTAAAAGACAGTCTAGGAACACAATTAGACAGCGTAGCTACACTAATAGACAGTCTAGGAACACTATTAGACAGTGTAGCTACTCTAATAGACAGTCTAGCTACACTAATAGACAGTCTAGGAACACTATAAGACAGTGTAGCTACACTAATAGACAGTCTAGCTACACTAATAGACAGTCTAGGAACACTATATGACAGTGTAGCTACACTAGTAAACAGTCTAGCTACACTAAAAGACAGTCTAGGAACACTATTAGACAGTGTAGCTACACTCTTAGATAGTCTAGCTACACTAACAGACAGTCTATGAACTCTAATAGACAGTGTAGCTAACTAATAGACCGTCGATGAAAACAAATAGACAGTGTAGCTACTCTAACAGACAGTATAAGAAAACTTATAGACAGTGTAGCTACATTGAAATACAATCTAGCTACACTAACGAACAGTCTAGGAACATCAATAGACAATGTATTTACACTAGTAGACAGTCTAGCTACACTTACATACAGTATAGGAAAACTAATAGACAGTGTACCTATATTGATAGACAATCTAGCTACTCTAATAGACAGTCTAGCTACACTAATAGACAGTCTAGGAACACTAATAGACAATGTAGCTACACTAGTAGACAGTCTAGCTACACTAACAGACAGTATAGGAAAACTAATAGACAGTGTAGCTATATTGAATTGCAATCTAGCTACACTAATAGACAGTCTAGGAACACTATTGGACAGTGTAGCTACACTAATAGACAGTCTAGCTACACGAACAGACAGTGTATGAACACTAATAGACAGTGTAGCTACTCTAACTGACAGTTTAAGAAAATTAAAAGACAGTGTAGCTACATTGATAGACAATATAGCTACACTAACGGACAGTCTAGGAACATCAATAGACAATGTAGCTACACTAATAGACAGTCTAGCTACACTAACAGACCGTCTATGAAAACTAATAGACAGTGTAACTATATTGATACAAAATCTAGCTACACTAATAGACAGTCTAGGAACACTATTAGACAGTGTAGCTACACTAATAGACAGTCTATCTACACTAGTAGACAGTCTAGGAACACTATTAGACAATGTAGCTGCACTAATAGACAGTCTAGCTACACTAATAGACAGTCTAGGAACACTATTAGACAGTGTAGCTACACTAATAGACAATCTAGCTAC
This sequence comes from Loripinus fragilis, assembly GCA_964019695.1. Classification (NCBI taxonomy): domain Eukaryota; kingdom Metazoa; phylum Mollusca; class Bivalvia; order Lucinida; family Lucinidae; genus Loripinus; species Loripinus fragilis. Next base: position 27,592 of record CAXHUL010000243.1, on the reverse strand, counting down.
ACTATTAGACAGTCTAGGAACACAATTAGACAGTGTAGCTACACTAATAGACAGTCTAGCTACACTAATAGACAGTCTAGGAACACTATAAGACAGTGTAGCTACACTAATAGACAGTCTAGCTACACTAATAGACAGTCTAGGAACACTATAAGTCAGTGTAGCTACATTAAAAGACAGTGTAGCTACACTAACAGACAGTCTAGGAACACTAATAGACAGTCTATCTACACTAGTAGACAGTCTAGGAACACTATTAGACAATGTAGCTACACTAATAGACAGTCTAGCTACACTAATAGACAGTCTAGGAACACTATTAGACAGTGTAGCTACACTAATAGACAATCTAGCTACACTATTAGACAGTCTAGGAACACAATTAGACAGTGAAGCTACACTAATAGACAATCTAGCTACACTAATAGACAGTCTAGGAACACTATTAGACAGTGTAGCTACACTAATAGACAGTCTAGCTACACTAATAGACAGTCTAGGAACACTATAAGTCAGTGTAGCTACATTAATAGACAGTGTAGGTACGCTAACAGACAGTCTACGAACACTAATAGACAGTGTAGCTTCTATAATAGACCGTCTATGAAAACAAATAGACAGTGTAGCTACATTGATAAACAATCTAGTTACGCTAACAGACAGTCTAGGAACACTATTAGACAGTGTAGCTACACTTGTAGACAGTCTAGGAACACTATTAGACAGTGTAGCTACACTAATAGACAGTCTAGCTACACAAATAGACAGTCTAGGAACACTATAAGACTGTGAAGCTACACTAGTAGACAGTCTAGCTACACTAATAGACAGTCTAGGAACACTATTAGACAGTGTAGCTACACTAATAGACAGTCTAGCTACACTAATAGACAGTCTAGGAACACGATTAGACAGTGTAGCTACACTAATAGACAGTCTAGCTACACTAACAGACAGTCTATGAACTGTAATAGACAGTGTAGCTAACTAATAGACCGTCGATGAAAACAAATAGACAGTGTAGCTACTCTAACAGACGGTATAAGAAAACTTATAGACAGTGTAGCTACATTGATAGACAATCTAGCTACACTAACGCACAGTCTAGGAACATCAATAGACAATGTAACTACACTAGTAGACAGTCTAGCTACACTTACATACAGTATAGGAAAACTAATAGACAGTGTAGCTATATTGATAGACAATCTAGCTACTCTAATAGACAGTCTAGCTACACTAATAGACAGTCTAGGAACACTAATAGGCCATGTAGCTACACTAGTAGACAGTCTAGCTACACTAAGAGACAGTATAGGAAAACTAATAGACAGTGTACCTATATTGATAGACAATCTAGCTACACTAATAGACAGTCTAGGAACACTATTAGACATTGTAGCTACACTAATAGACAGTCTAGCTACACGAACAGACAGTATATGAACACTTATAGACATTGTAGCTACTCTAACAGACAGTATAAGAAAATTAAAAGACAGTGTAGCTACATTGATAGACAATCTAGCAACACTAACGGAAAGTCTAGGAACATCAATAGACAATGTAGCTACACTAGTAGACAGTCTAGCTACACTAACAGACCGTCTATGAAAACTAATAGACAGTGTGGCTATATTGATTCACAATCTCGCTGCACTAATAGACAGTCTAGGAACACTATTTGACAGTGTAGCTACACTATTAGACAGTCTAGCTACACTAGTAGACAGTGTAGGAACACTATTAGACAATGTAGCTACACTAATAGACAGTCTAGGAACACTATTAGACAGTGTAGCTACACTAATAGACAACCTAGCTACACTAATAGACAGTCTAGGAACACTATTAGACAGTGTAGCTACACTAATAGACAGTCCAGCTACATTAACAGACAGTCTATGAACACTAAAAGACAGTGTAGCTACACTAATATACAATCTAGCTACACTAATAGACAGTCTAGGAACACTATAAGACAGTCTAGGAACACTATTAGACAGTGTAGCTACACTAATAGACAATCTAGCTACACTAAAAGACAGTCTAGGAACACTATTAGACAGTGTAGCTACACTAATAGACAGTCTAGCTACACTAATAGACAGTCTAGGAACACTATAAGACAGTGTAGCTACACTAATAGACAATCTAGCTACACTAAAAGACAGTCTAGGAACACTATAAGACAGTGTAGCTACATTAATAGACAGTGTAGCTACATTAACAGACAGTCTATGAACACTAATAGACAGTGTAGCTTCTCTAATAGACAGTCTATGAAAACAAATAGACAGTGTAGCTACATTGATAAACAATCTAGTTACGCTAACAGACAGTCTAGGAACCTTATTAGACAGTGTAGCTACACTAATAGACAGTCTAGGAACACTATTAGACAGTGTAGCTACTCTAATAGACAGTCTAGCTACACTAATAGACAGTCTAGGAACACTATTAGACAGTGTAGCTACACTTATAGACAGTCTAGCTACACTAGTAGACAGTCTAGGAACACTATAAGATAATGTAGCTACACTAATAGACAGTCTAGGAACACTATTAGACAGTGTAGCTACACTAATAGACAACCTAGCTACACTAATAGACAGTCTAGGAACACTATTAGACAGTGTATCTACACTGATAGACAGTCTAGCTACACTAACAGACAGTATATGAACACTAATAGACAGTGTAGTTACTCTAACAGACAGTATAAGAAAAATAATAGACAGTGTAGCTACATTGATAGACAATCTAGCTTCACTAACGGACAGTCTAGGAACATCAATAGACAATGTAGCTACACTAGTAGACAGTCTAGCTACACTAACAGACCGTCTATAAAAACTAATAGACAGTGTAGCTATATTGATTGACAATCTAGCTACACTAATAGACAGTCTAGGGACACTATAAGACGGTGTAACTACTCTAATAGACAGTCTAGCTACACTAGTAGACAGTCTAGGAACACTATTAGACAGTGTAGCTACACTAATAGACAATCTAGCACCACTAATAGACAGTCTAGGAACACTATAAGACAGTCTAGCTACACTAACAGACCGTCTATAAAAACTAATAGACAGTGTAGCTATATTGATTGACAATCTAGCTACACTAATAGACAGTCTAGGGACACTATTAGACGGTGTAGCTACTCTAATAGACAGTCAAGCTACACTAGTAGACAGTCTAGGAACACTATTAGACAGTGTAGCTACACTAATAGACAATCTAGCTACACTAATAGACAGTCTAGGAACACTATAAGACAGTGTAGCTACACTAATAGACAGTCTAGCTACACTAATAGACAGTCTAGGAACACTATAAGACAGTATAGCTACACTAATAGACAATCTAGCTACAGTAATAGACAGTCTAGGAACACTATAAGACAGTGTAGCTACATTGATAGACAGTGTAGCTACACTAATAGACAGTCTATGAAAACTAATAGACAGTGTAGCTATATTGATACACAATCTAGCTACACTAATAGACAGTCTAGGAACACTATTAAACAGTGTAGCTACACTAAAAGACAGTCTAGCTACACTAGTAGACAGTCTAGGAACACTATTAGACAATGTAGCTACACTAATAGACAGTCTAGCTACACTAAAAGACAGTCTATGAACTCTAATAGACAGTGTAGCTAACTAATAGACCGTCGATGAAAACAAATAGACAGTGTAGCTACTCTAACAGACAGTATAAGAAAACTTATAGACAGTGTAGCTACATTGAAATACAATCTTGCTACACTAACGGTGAGTCTAGGAACATCAATAGACAATGAAGCTACACTAATAGACAGTCTAGCTACACTTACATACAGTATAGGAAAACTAATAGACAGTGTAGCTATATTGATAGACAATCTAGCTACTCTAATAGACAGTCTAGCTACACTAATAGACAGTCTAGGAACACTAATAGACAATGTAGCTACACTAGTAGACAGTCTAGCTACACTAACAGACAGTATAGGAAAACTAAAAGACAGTGTAGCTTTATTGATGGGCAATCTAGCTACACTGTCTTTTAGTTTTAGTCTAATAGACAGTCTAGGAACACTATTGGACAGTGTAGCTACACTAATAGACAGTCTAGCTACACGAACAGACAGTATATGAACACTAATAGACAGTGTAGCTACTCTAACAGACAGTTTAAGAAAATTAAAAGACAGTGTAGCTACATTGATAGACAATCTAGCTACACTAACGGACAGTCTAGGAACATCAATAGACAATGTAGCTACACTAATAGACAGTCTAGCTACACTAACAGACCGTCTATGAAAACTTATAGACAGTGTAGCTATATTGATACAAAATCTAGCTACACTAATAGACAGTCTAGGAACACTATTAGACAGTGTAGCTACACTAATAGACAGTCTATCTACACTAGTAGACAGTCTAGGAACACTATTAGACAATGTAGCTACACTAATAGACAGTCTAGCTACACTAATAGACAGTCTAGGAACACTAGTAGACAGTGTAGCTAAACTAAAAGACAATCTAGCTACACTAATAGACAGTCTAGGAACACTATTAGACAGTGTAGCTACACTAATTGACAGTCTATCTACACTAATAGACAGTCTAGGAACACTATAAGACAGTGTAGCTACACTAATAGACAGTCTAGCTACACTAATAGACAGTCTAGGAACACTATAAGTCAGTGTAGCTACATTAATAGACAGTGTAGCTACACTAACAGACAGTCTAGGAACACTATAAGACAGTGTAGCTACACTAGTAGACAGTCTAGCTACACTAATAGGCAGTCTAGGAACACTATTATACAGTGTAGCTACACTCATAGACAGTGTAGCTACACTAATAGACAGTCTAGGAACACTATTAGACAGTGTAGCTACACTAGTAGACAGTCTAGCTACACTAATAGACAGTCTAGGAACACGATTAGACAGTGTAGCTACACTAATAGACAGTCTAGCTACACTAACAGACAGTCTATGAACTGTAATAGACAGTGTAGCTAACTAATAGACCGTCGATGAAAACAAATAGACAGTGTAGCTACTCTAACAGACAGTATAAGAAAACTTATAGACAGTGTAGCTACATTGATAGACAATCTAGCTACACTAACGGACAGTCTAGGAACATCAATAGACAATGTAACTACACTAGTAGACAGTATAGCTACACTTACATACAGTATAGGAAAACTAATAGACAGTGTAGCTATATTGATAGACAATCTAGCTACTCTAATAGACAGTCTAGCTACACTAATAGACAGTCTAGGAACACTAATAGGCCATGTAGCTACACTAGTAGACAGTCTAGCTACACTAAGAGACAGTATAGGAAAACTAATAGACAGTGTACCTATATTGATAGACAATCTAGCTACACTAATAGACAGTCTAGGAACACTATTAGACTGTATATGAACACTAATAGACAGTGTTGCTACTCTAACAGACAGTATAAGAAAATTAAAAGACAGTATAGCTACATTGATAGACAATCTAGCTACACTAACGGACAGTCTAGGAACGTCAATAGACAATGTAGCTACACTAGTAGACAGTCTAGCTACACTAACAGACCGTCTATGAAAACTAATAGACAGTGTAGCTATTTTGATACACAATCTAGCTACACTAATAGACAGTCTAGGAACACTATTAGACAGTGTAGCTACACTAATAGACAGTCTAGCTACACTAGTAGACAGTGTAGGAACACTATTAGACAATGTAGCTACACTAATAGACAGTCTAGGAACACTATTAGACAGTGTAGCTACACTGATAGACAACCTAGCTACACTAATAGACAGTCTAGGAACACTATTAGAGAGTGTAGCTACACTAATAGACAGTCTAGCTACACTAACAGACAGTCTATGAACACTAAAATACAGTGTAGCTACACTAATAGACAGTCTAGCTACACTAATAGACAGTCTAGGAACACTATAAGACAGTGTAGCTACACTAATATACAATCTAGCTACACTAATAGACAGTCTAGGAACACTATAAGACAGTCTAGGAACACTATTAGACAGTAGCTACACTAATAGACAATCTAGCTACACTAATAGACAGTCTAGGAACACTATTAGACAGTGTAGCTACACTAATAGACAGTCTAGCTACAATAATAGACAGTCTAGGAACACTATAAGACAGTGTAGCTACACTAATAGACAATCTAGCTACACTAAAAGACAGTCTAGGAACACTATAAGACAGTGTAGCTACATTAATAGACAGTGTAGCTACACTAACAGACAGTCTATGAACACTAATAGACAGTGTAGCTTCTCTAATAGACCGTCTATGAAAACAAATAGACAGTGTAGCTACATTGATAAACAATCTAGTTACGCTAACAGACAGTCTAGGAACCTTATTAAACAGTGTAGCTACACTAATAGACAGTCTAGGAACACTATTAGACAGTGTAGCTACTCTAATAGACAGTCTAGCTACACTAATAGACAGTCTAGGAACACTATTAGACAGTGTAGCTACACTAATAGACAGTCTAGGAACACTATTAGACAGTGTAGCTACACTAATAGACAGTCTATCTACACTAATAGACAGTCTAGGAACACTATAAGACAGTGTAGCTACACTAATAGACAGTCTAGCTACACTAATAGACAGTCTAGGAACACTATAAGTCAGTGTAGCTACATTAATAGACAGTGTAGCTACACTAACAGACAGTCTACGAACACTAATAGACAGTCTATCTACACTAAAAGACTGTCTAGGAACACTATTAGACAATGTAGCTACACTAATAGACAGTCTTGCTACACTAATACACAGTCTAGGAACACTATTAGACAGTGTAGCTACACTAATAGACAGTCTAGGAACACTATTAGACAGTGTAGCTACACTAATAGACAGTCTAGCTACACTAATAGACAGTCTAGGAACACTATAAGTCAGTGTAGCTACATTAATAGACAGTGTAGCTACACTAATAGACCGTCTATGAAAACAATTAGACAGTGTAGCTACATTGATAAACAATCTAGTTACGCTAACAGACAGTCTAGGAACACTATTAGACAGTGTAGCTACGCTAATAGACAGTCTAGGAACACTATTAGACAGTGTAGCTACACTAATAGACAGTCTAGCTACACTAATAGACAGTCTAGGAACACTATAAGACAGTGTAGCTACACTAGTAGACAGTCTAGCTACACTAACAGACAGTCTATGAACTGTAATAGACAGTGTAGCTAACTAATAGACCGTCGATGAAAACAAATAGACAGTGTAGCTACTCTAACAGACAGTATAAGAAAACTTATAGACAGTGTAGCTACATTGATAGACAATCTAGCTACACTAACGGACAGTCTAGGAACATCAATAGACAATGTAACTACACTAGTAGACAGTATAGCTACACTTACATACAGTATAGGAAAACTAATAGACAGTGTAGCTATATTGATAGACAATCTAGCTACTCTAATCGACAGTCTAGCTACACTAATAGACAGTCTAGGAACACTAATAGGCCATGTAGCTACACTAGTAGACAGTCTAGCTACACTAAGAGACAGTATAGGAAAACTAATAGACAGTGTACCTATATTGGTAGACAATCTAGCTACACTAATAGACAGTCTTGGAACACTATTAGACTGTATATGAACACTAATAGACAGTGTTGCTACTCTAACAGACAGTATAAGAAAATTAAAAGATAGTGTAGCTACATTGATAAACAATCTAGTTACGCTAACAGACAGTCTAGGAACACTATTAAACTGTGTAGCTACACTAATAGACAGTCTAGGAACACTATTAGACAGTGTAGCTACACTAATAGACAGTCTAGCTACACTAACAGACAGTCTATGAACACTAAAAGACAGTGTAGCTGCACTAATATACAATCTAGCTACACTAATAGACAGTCTAGGAACACTATAAGACAGTCTAGGAACACTATTAGACAGTGTAGCTACACTAATAGACAATCTAGCTACACTAAAAGACAGTCTAGGAACACTATTAGACAGTGTAGCTACACTAATAGACTGTCTAGCTACACTAATAGACAGTCTAGGAACACTATAAGACAGTGTAGCTACACTAATAGACAATCTAGCTACACTAAAAGACAGTCTAGGAACACTATAAGACAGTGTAGCTACATTAATAGACAGTGTAGCTACACTAACAGACGGTCTATGAACACTAGTAGACAGTGTAGCTTCTCTAATAGACCGTCTATGAAAACAAATAGACAGTGTAGCTACATTGATAAACAATCTAGTTACGCTAACAGACAGTCTAGGAACCTTATTAGACAGTGTAGCTACACTAATAGACAGTCTAGGAACACTATTAGACAGTGTAGCTACTCTAATAGACAGTCTAGCAACACTAATAGACAGTGTAGCTACACTAATAGACAGTCTAGCTACACTAATAGACAGTCTAGGAACACTATAAGACAGTGTAGCTACACTAATAGACAATCTAGCTACACTAAAAGACAGTCTAGGAACACTATAAGACAGTGTAGCTACATTAATAGACAGTGTAGCTACATTAACAGACAGTCTAAGAACACTAATAGACAGTGTAGCTTCTCTAATAGACCGTCTATGAAAACAAATAGACAGTGTAGCTACATTGATAAACAATCTAGTTACGCTAACAGACAGTCTAGGAACCTTATTAGACAGTGTAGCTACACTAATAGACAGTCTAGGAACACTATTAGACAGTGTAGCTACTCTAATAGACAGTCTAGCTACACTAATAGACAGTCTAGGAACACTATTAGACAGTGTAGCTACACTAATAGACAGTCTAGCTACACTAGTAGACAGTCTAGGAACACTATTAGACAATGCACCTACACTAATAGACAGTCTAGGAACACTATTAGACAGTGTAGCTACACTAATAGACAACCTAGCTACACTAATAGACAGTCTAGGAACACTATTAGACAGTGTATCTACACTGATAGACAGTCTATGAACACTAACAGACAGTATATGAACACTAATAGACAGAGTAGCTACTCTAACAGACAGTATAAGAAAAATAATAGACAGTGTAGCTATATTGATAGACAATCTAGCTTCACTAACGGACAGTCTAGGAACATCAATAGACAATGTAGCTACACTAGTAGACAGTCTAGCTACACTAACAGACCGTCTATAAAAACTAATAGACAGTGTAGCTATATTGATTGACAATCTAGCTACACTAACAGACAGTCTAGGGACACTATAAGACGGTGTAACTACTCTAATAGACAGTCTAGCTACACTATAAGACAGTCTAGGAACACTATTAGACAGTGTAGCTACACTAATAGACAATCTAGCACCACTAATAGACAGTCTAGGAACACTATAAGACAGTGTAGCTACACTAATAGACAGTCTAGCTACACTAACAGACAGTCTATGAACATTAATAGACAGTGTAGCTACACTAATAGACAGTCTAGCTACACTAATAGACAGTCTAGGAACACTATAAGACAGTCTAGCTACACTAATAGACAATCTAGCTACAGTAATAGACAGTCTAGGAACACTATAAGACATTGTAGCTACATTAATAGACAGTGTAGCTACACTAACAGACAGTCTATGAACACTAATAGACAGTGTAGCTTCTCTAATAGACCGTATATGAAAACAAATAGACAGTGTAGCTACATTGATAAACAATCTAGTTACGCTAACAGACAGTCTAGGAACACTATTAGACAGTGTAGCTACACTAATAGACAGTCTAGCTACACTAATACACAGTCTAGGAACACTATAAGACAGTGTGGCTACACTAATAGACAGTCTAGCTACACTAATAGACAGTCTAGGAACACTATAAGACAGTGTAGCTACACTAGTAGACAGTCTAGCTACACTAATAGGCAGTCTAGGAACACTATTATACAGTGTAGCTACACTCATAGACAGTGTAGCTACACTAATAGACAGTCTAGGAACACTATTAGACAGTGTAGCTACACTAGTAGACAGTCTAGCTACACTAATAGACAGTCTAGGAACACGATTAGACAGTGTAGCTACACTAATAGACAGTCTAGCTACACTAACAGACAGTCTATGAACTGTAATAGACAGTGTAGCTAACTAATAGACCGTCGATGAAAACAAATAGACAGTGTAGCTACTCTAACAGACAGTAAAAGAAAACTTATAGACAGTGTAGCTACATTGATAGACAATCTAGCTACACTAACGGACAGTCTGGGAAAATCAATAGACAATGTAACTACACTAGTAGACATTCTAGCTACACTTACATACAGTATAGGAAAACTAATAGACAGTGTAGCTATATTGATAGACAATCTAGCTACTCTAATAGACAGTCTAGCTACACTAATAGACAGTCTAGGAACACTAATAGGCAATGTAGCTACACTAGTAGACAGTCTAGCTACACTAAGAGACAGTATAGGAAAACTAATAGACAGTGTACCTATATTGATAGACAATCTAGCTACACTAATAGACAGTCTAGGAACATCAATAGACAATGTAGCTACACTAGTAGACAGTCTAGCTACACTAACAGACCGTCTAGAAAAACTAACAGACAGTGTAGCTATATTGATACACAATCTAGCTACACTAATAGACAGTCTAGGAACACTATTAGACAGTGTAGCTACACTAATAGACAGTCTAGCTACACTAGTAGACAGTGTAGGAACACTATCAGACAATGTAGCTACACTAATAGACAGTCTAGGAACACTATTAGACAGTGTAGCTACACTAATAGACAACCTAGCTACACTAATAGACAGTCTAGGAACACTATTAGACAGTGTAGCTACACTAATAGACAGTCTAGCTACACTAACAGACAGTCTATGAACACTAAAAGACAGTGTAGCTGCACTAATATACAATCTAGCTACACTAATAGACAGTCTAGGAACACTATAAGACAGTCTAGGAACACTATTAGACAGTGTAGCTACACTAATAGACAATCTAGCTACACTAAAAGACAGTCTAGGAACACTATTAGACAGTGTAGCTACACTAATAGACTGTCTAGCTACACTAATAGACAGTCTAGGAACACTATAAGACAGTGTAGCTACACTAATAGACAATCTAGCTACACTAAAAGACAGTCTAGGAACACTATAAGACAGTGTAGCTACATTAATAGACAGTGTAGCTACACTAACAGACGGTCTATGAACACTAGTAGACAGTGTAGCTTCTCTAATAGACCGTCTATGAAAACAAATAGACAGTGTAGCTACATTGATAAACAATCTAGTTACGCTAACAGACAGTCTAGGAACCTTATTAGACAGTGTAGCTACACTAATAGACAGTCTAGGAACACTATTAGACAGTGTAGCTACTCTAATAGACAGTCTAGCAACACTAATAGACAGTCTAGGAACACTATTAGACAGTGTAGCTACACTAATAGACAGTCTAGCTACACTAGTAGACAGTCTAGGAACACTATTAGACAATGTAGCTACACTAATAGACAATCTAGGAACACTATTAGACAGTGTAGCTACACTAATAGACAACCTAGCTACACTAATAGAAAGTCTAGGAACACTATTAGACAGTGTATCTACACTGATAGACAGTCTAGCTACACTAACAGACAGTATATGAACACTAATAGACAGTGTAGCTACTCTAACAGACAGTATAAGAAAAATAATAGACAGTGTAGCTACATTGATAAACAATCTAGTTACGCTAACAGACAGTCTAGGAACACTATTAGACTGTGTAGCTACACTAATAGACAGTCTAGGAACACTATTAGACAGTGTAGCTACTCTAATAGACAGTCTAGCTACACTAGTAGACAGTCTAGGAACACTATTAGACAGTGTAAATACACTAATAGTCAATCTAGCTACACTAATAGACAGTCTAGGAACTCTGTAAGACAGTGTCGCTACACTAATAGACAGTCTAGCTACACTAAGGACAGTCTCTGAACAATAATAGACAGTGTAGCTACACTAATAGACTACCAGACAGTTTATGAACACTAATAGACAGTGTAGCTTCTCTAATAGACCGTCTATGAAAACAAATACACAGTGTAGCTACATTGATAAACAATCTAGTTACGCTAACAGACAGTCTAGGAACACTATTAGACAGTGTAGCTACACTAATAGACAGTCTAGCTACACTAATAGACAGTCTAGGAACACTATAAGACAGTGTAGCTACACTAGTAGACAGTCTAGCTACACTAATAGACAGTCTAGGAACACTATTAGACAGTGTAGCTACACTAATAGACAGTCTAGCTACACTAACAGACAGTCTATGCACTCTAATAGACAGTGTAGTTACACTTGTAGACAGTCTAGCTACACTAACAGACAGTATAGGAAAACTAATAGACAGTGTAGCTATATTGATAGACAATCTAGATACACTAATAGACAGTCTAGGAACACTATTAGACAGTGTAGCTACACTAAGAGACAGTCTAGCTACACGAACAGACAGTATATGAACACTAATAGACAGTGTAGCTACTCTAACAGACAGTATAAGAAAATTAAAAGACAGTGTAGCTACATTGATAGACAATCTAGCTACACTAGCGGACAGTCTAGGAACATCAATAGACAATGTAGCTACACTAGTAGACAGTCTAGCTACACTAACAGACCGTCTATGAAAACTAATAGACAGTGTAGCTATATTGATACACAATCTAGCTACACTAACAGACAGTCTAGGAACACTATTAGACTGTGTAGCTACACTAATAGACAGTCTAGGAACACTATTAGACAGTGTAGCTACTCTAATAGACAGTCTAGCTACACTAGTAGACAGTCTAGGAACACTATTAGACAGTGTAGCTACACTAATAGACAATCTAGCTACACTAATAGACAGTCTAGGAACTCTGTAAGACAGTGTCGCTACACTAATAGACAGTCTAGCTACACTAAGGACAGTCTCTGAACAATAATAGACAGTGTAGCTACACTAATAGACAGTCTAGCTACACTAATAGACAGTCTAGGAACACTATAAGACAGTGAAGCTACACTAATAGACAATCCAGCTTCGTTAATAGACAGTCTAGGAACACTATAAGACAGTGTAGCTACATTAATAGACAGTCTAGCTACACTACCAGACAGTTTATGAACACTAATAGACAGTGTAGCTTCTCTAATAGACCGTCTATGAAAACAAATAGACAGTGTAGCTACATTGATAAACAATCTAGTTACTCTAACAGACAGTCTAGGAACACTATTAGACAGTGTAGCTACACTAATAGACAGTCTAGCTACACTAATAGACAGTCTAGGAACACTATAAGACAGTGTAGCTACACTAATAGACAGTCTAGCTACACTAATAGACAGTCTAGGAACACTATAAGACAGTGTAGCTACACTAGTAGACAGTCTAGCTACACTAATAGGCAGTCTAGGAACACTATTATACAGTGTAGCTACACTCATAGACAGTCTAGCTACACTAATAGACAGTCTAGGAACACTATTAGACAATGTAGCTACACTAGTAGACAGTCTAGCTACACTAATAGACAGTCTAGGAACACGATTAGACAGTGTAGCTACACTAATAGACAGTCTAGCTACACTAACAGACAGTCTATGAACTGTAATAGACAGTGTAGCTAACTAATAGACCGTCGATGAAAACAAATAGACAGTGTAGCTACTCTAACAGACAGTATAAGAAAACTTATAGACAGTGTAGCTACATTGATAGACAATCTAGCTACACTAACGGACAGTCTAGGAACATCAATAGACAATGTAACTACACTAGTAGACAGTCTAGCTACACTTACATACAGTATAGGAAAACTAATAGACAGTGTAGCTATATTGATAGACAATCTAGCTACTCTAATAGACAGTCTAGCTACACTAATAGACAGTCTAGGAACACTAATAGGCAATGTAGCTACACTAGTAGACAGTCTAGCTACACTAAGAGACAGTATAGGAAAACTAATAGACAGTGTACCTATATTGATAGACAATCTAGCTACACTAATAGACAGTTTAAGAACATCAATAGACAATGTAGCTACACTAGTAGACAGTCTAGCTACACTAACAGACCGTCTATGAAAACTAACAGACAGTGTAGCTATATTGATACACAATCTAGCTACACTAATATACAGTCTAGGAACACTATTAGACAGTGTAGCTACACTAATAGACAGTCTAGCTACACTAGTAGACAGTGTAGGAACACTATCAGACAATGTAGCTACACTAATAGACAGTCTAGGAACACTATTAGACAGTGTAGCTACACTAATAGACAACCTAGCTACACTAATAGACAGTCTAGGAACACTATTAGACAGTGTAGCTACACTAATAGACAGTCTAGCTACACTAACAGACAGTCTATGAACACTAAAAGAAAGTGTTGCTACACTAATAGACAGTCTAGCTACACTAATAGACAGTCTAGGAACACTATAAGACAGTGTAGCTGCACTAATATACAATCTAGCTACACTAATAGACAGTCTAGGAACACTATAAGACAGTCTAGGAACACTATTAGACAGTGTAGCTACACTAATAGACAATCTAGCAACACTAATAGACAGTCTAGGAAAACTATTAGACAGTGTAGCTACACTAATAGACTGTCTAGCTACACTAATAGACAGTCTAGGAACACTATAAGACAGTGTAGCTACACTAATAGACAATCTAGCTACACTAAAAGACAGTCTAGGAACACTATAAGACAGTGTAGCTACATTAATAGACAGTGTAGCTACACTAACAGACGGTCTATGAACACTAGTAGACAGTGTAGCTTCTCTAATAGACCGTCTATGAAAACAAATAGACAGTGTAGCTACATTGATAAACAATCTAGTTACGCTAACAGACAGTCTAGGAACCTTATTAGACAGTGTAGCTACACTAATAGACAGTCTAGGAACACTATTAGACAGTGTAGCTACTCTAATAGACAGTCTAGCTACACTAATAGACAGTCTAGGAACACTATTAGACAGTGTAGCTACACTGATAGACAGTCTAGCTACACTAGTAGACAGTCTAGGAACACTATTAGACAATGTAGCTACACTAATAGACAATCTAGGAACACTATTAGACAGTGTAGCTACACTAATAGACAACCTAGCTACACTAATAGACAGTGTAGGAACACTATTAGACAGTGTATCTACACTGATTGACAGTCTAGCTACACTAACAGACAGTATATGAACACTAATAGACAGTGTAGCTACTCTAACAGACAGTATAAGAAAAATAATAGACAGTGTAGCTACATTGATAAACAATCTAGTTACGCTAACAGACAGTCTAGGAACACTATTAAACTGTGTAGCTACACTAATAGACAGTCTAGGAACACTATTAGACAGTGTAGCTACTCTAATAGACAGTCTAGCTACACTAGTAGACAGTCTAGGAACACTATTAGACAGTGTAGCTACACTAATAGACAATCTAGCTACACTAATAGACAGTCTAGGAACTCTGTAAGACAGTGTCGCTACACTAATAGACAGTCTAGCTACACTAAGGACAGTCTCTGAACAATAATAGACAGTGTAGCTACACTAATAGACAGTCTAGCTATACTAATAGACAGTCTAGGAACACTATAAGACAGTGTAGCTACACTAATAGACAATCCAGCTACGTTAATAGACAGTCTAGGAACACTATAAGACAGTGTAGCTACATTAATAGACAGTCTAGCTACACTACCAGACAGTTTATGAACACTAATAGACAGTGTAGCTTCTCTAATAGACCGTCTATGAAAACAAATACACAGTGTAGCTACATTGATAAACAATATAGTTACGCTAACAGACAGTCTAGGAACACTATTAGACAGTGTAGCTACTCTAATAGAAGTCTAGCTACACTAATAGACAGTGTAGGAACACTATTAGACAGTGTAGCTACACTAATAGACAGTTTAGCTACACTAATAGACAGTCTAGGAACACTATAAGACAGTGTAGCTACACAAGTAGACAGTCTAGCTACACTAATAGACAGTCTAGGAACACTATTAGACAGTGTAGCTACACTAGTAGACAGTGTAGCTACACTAACAGACAGTAAAGGAAAACTAATAGACAGTGTAGCTATATTGATAGACAATCTAGCTACACTAATAGACAGTCTAGGAACACTATTAGACAGTGTAGCTACACTAATAGACAGTCTAGCTACACGAACAGACAGTCTATGAACACTAATAGACAGTGTAGCTACTCGAACAGACAGTATAAGAAAATTAATTAACAATGTAGCTACATTGATAGACAATCTGGCTTCACTAACGGACAGTCTATTAACATCAATAGACAATGTAGCTACACTAGTAGACAGTCTACCTACACTAACAGACCGTCTATGAAAACTAATAGACAGTGTAGCTATATTGATGGACAATCTAGCTACACTAGTAGACAGTCTAGGAACACTATTAGACAGTGTAGCTACACTAATAAACAATCTAGCTACACTAAAAGACAGTCTAGGAACACTATTTGACAGTGTAGCTACACTGATAGACAGTCTAGCTACACTAACAGACAGTATATGAACACTAATAGACAGTGTAGCTACTCTAACAGACAGTATAAGAAAACTTATAGACAGTGTAGCTACATTGATAGACAATCTGGCTTCACTAACGGACAGTCTATTAACATCAATAGACAATGTAGCTACACTAGTAGACAGTCTACCTACACTAACAGACCGTCTATGAAAACTAATAGACAGTGTAGCTATATTGATAGACAATCTAGCTACACTAATTGACAGTCTAGGAACACTATTAGACAGTGTAGCTACACTAATAGACAGTCTAGCTACACTAACAGACAGTCTATGAACACTAATAGACAGTGTAGCTACACTAATAGACAGTCTAGCTACACTAATAGACAGTCTAGGAAGACTATAAGACAGTGTAGCTACACTAATAGACAATCTAGCTACACTAATAGACAGTCTAGGAACACTATAAGACAGTGTAGCTACATTAATAGACAGTCTAGCTACACTAACAGACAGTCTATGAACAATAATAGACAGTTTAGCTACACTAATAGACAACCTAGCTACACTAATAGACAGTCTAGGAACAATATTAGACAGTGTAACTACACTGATAGACAGTGCAGCTACACTAACAGACAGTATATGAACACTAATAGACAGTGTAGCTACTCTAACAGACAGTATTAGAAAACTAATAGACAGTGTAGCTACATTGATAGACAATCTAGCTTCACTAACGGACAGTCTAGGAACATCAATAGACAATGTAGCTACACTAGTAGACAGTCTAGCTACACTAACAGACCGTCTATGAAAACTAATAGTGTGTAGCTTCATTGATTAACAATCTAGTTACGCTAACAGACAGTCTAGGAACACTATTAGAGTGTAGCTTCCCTAATAGACCGTGTAGCTTCTCTAATAGACCGTCTATGAAAACAAATAGACAGTGTAGCTTCATTGATAAACAATCTAGTTACGCTAACAGACAGTCTAGGAACACTATTAGACTGTGTAGCTACACTAATAGACAGTCTAGGAACACTATTAGACAGTGTAGCTACTCTAATAGATAGTCTAGCTACACTAGTAGACAGTCTAGGAACACTATTAGACAGTGTAGCTACACTAATAGACAATCTAGCTACACTAATAGACAGTCTAGCTACACTAAGGACAGTCTGTGAACACTAATAGACAGTGTAGCTACACTAATAGACAGTCTAGCTACACTAGTAGACAGTCTAGGAACATATTTAGACAGTGTAGCTACACTAATAGACAGTCTAGGAACACTATTAGACAGTGTAGCTACACTAATAGACAACCTAGCTACACTAATAGACAGTCTAGGAACACTATTAGACAGTGTAACTATACTGATAGACAGTGCAGCTACACTAACAGACAGTATATGAACACTAATAGACAATATAGCTACTCTAACAAACAGTATTAGAAAACTAATAGACAGTGTAGCTACATTGATAGACAATCTAACTTCACTAACGGACAGTCTAGGAACATCAATAGACAATGCAGCTACACTAGTAGACAATCTAGCTACACTAACAGACCGTCTATGAAAACTAATAGACAGTGTAGCTATATTGATAGACAATCTAGCTACACTGATAGACAGTCTAGGAACACTATTAGACAGTGTAGCTACTCTAATAGACAGTCTAGCTACACTAGTAGACAGTCTAGGAACACTATAAGACAGTGTAGCTACACTAATAAACAATCTAGCTACACTAATAGACAGTCTAGGAACACTATAAGACAGTGTAGCTACACTAATAGACAGTCTAGCTACACTTACAGACAGTCAATGAACACTAATAGACAGTGTAGCTACACTAATAGACAGTCTAAATACACTAATAGACAGTCTAGGAACACTATAAGACAGTGTAGCTACATTAATAGACAGTCCAGCTACACTAACAGACAGTCTATAACACTAATAGACAGTGTAGCTTCTCTAATAGACCGTCTATGAAAACAAAAAGACAGTGTAGCTTCATTGATAAACAATCTAGTTACGCTAACAGACAGTCTAGGAAGACTATAAGACAGTGTAGCTACACTAATAGACAATCTAGCTACACTAATAGACAGTCTAGGAACACTATAAGACAGTGTAGCTACATTAATAGACAGTCTAGCTACACTAACAGACAGTCTATGAACACTAATAGACAGTTTAGCTACACTAATAGACAACCTAGCTACACTAATAGACAGTCTAGGAACACTATTAGACAGTGTAACTACACTGATAGACAGTGCAGCTACACTAACAGACAGTATATGAACACTAATAGACAGTGTAGCTACTCTAACAGACAGTATTAGAAAACTAATAGACAGTGTAGCTACATTGATAGACAATCTAGCTTCACTAACGGACAGTCTAGGAACATCAATAGACAATGTAGCTACACTAGTAGACAGTCTAGCTACACTAACAGACCGTCTATGAAAACTAATAGTGTGTAGCTTCATTGATAAACAATCTAGTTACGCTAACAGACAGTCTAGGAACACTATTAGAGTGTAGCTTCCCTAATAGACCGTGTAGCTTCTCTAATAGACCGTCTATGAAAACAAATAGACAGTGTAGCTTCATTGATAAACAATCTAGTTACGCTAACAGACAGTCTAGGAACACTATTAGACTGTGTAGCTACACTAATAGACAGTCTAGGAACACTATTAGACAGTGTAGCTACTCTAATAGATAGTCTAGCTACACTAGTAGACAGTCTAGGAACACTATTAGACAGTGTAGCTACACTAATAGACAATCTAGCTACACTAATAGACAGTCTAGCTACACTAAGGACAGTCTGTGAACACTAATAGACAGTGTAGCTACACTAATAGACAGTCTAGCTACACTAGTAGACAGTCTAGGAACATATTTAGACAGTGTAGCTACACTAATAGACAGTCTAGGAACACTATTAGACAGTGTAGCTACACTAATAGACAACCTAGCTACACTAATAGACAGTCTAGGAACACTATTAGACAGTGTAACTATACTGATAGACAGTGCAGCTACACTAACAGACAGTATATGAACACTAATAGACAATATAGCTACTCTAACAAACAGTATTAGAAAACTTATAGACAGTGTAGCTACATTGATAGACAATCTAACTTCACTAACGGACAGTCTAGGAACATCAATAGACAATGCAGCTACACTAGTAGACAATCTAGCTACACTAACAGACCGTCTATGAAAACTAATAGACAGTGTAGCTATATTGATAGACAATCTAGCTACACTGATAGACAGTCTAGGAACACTATTAGACAGTGTAGCTACTCTAATAGACAGTCTAGCTACACTAGTAGACAGTCTAGGAACACTATAAGACAGTGTAGCTACACTAATAAACAATCTAGCTACACTAATAGACAGTCTAGGAACACTATAAGACAGTGTAGCTACACTAATAGACAGTCTAGCTACACTTACAGACAGTCAATGAACACTAATAGACAGTGTAGCTACACTAATAGACAGTCTAAATACACTAATAGACAGTCTAGGAACACTATAAGACAGTGTAGCTACATTAATAGACAGTCCAGCTACACTAACAGACAGTCTATAACACTAATAGACAGTGTAGCTTCTCTAATAGACCGTCTATGAAAACAAATAGACAGTGTAGCTTCATTGATAAACAATCTAGTTACGCTAACAGACAGTCTAGGAACACTATTAGACTGTGTAGCTACACTAATAGACAGCCTAGGAACACTATTAGACAGTGTAGCTACTCTAATAGACAGTCTAGCTACACTAGTAGACAGTCTAGGAACACTGTAAGACAGTGTGGCTACACTAATAGACAGTCTAGCTACACTAAGGACAGTCTGTGAATACTAATAGACAGTGTAGCTACACTAATAGACAGTCTAGCTACACTAATAGACAGTCTAGGAACACTATAAGACAGTGTAGCTACACTAATAGACAATCCAGCTACGTTAATAGACAGTCTAGGAACACTATAAGACAGTGTAGCTACATTAATAGACAGTCTAGCTACACTACCAGACAGTCTATGAACACTAATAGACAGTGTAGCTTCTCTAATAGACCGTCTATGAAAACAAATACACAGTGTAGCTACATTGATAAACAATCTAGTTACGCTAACAGACAGTCTAGGAACACTATTAGACAGTGTAGCTACTCTAATAGAAGTCTAGCTACACTAATAGACTGTCTAGGAACACTATTAGACAGTGTAACTACACTAATAGACAGTCTAGCTACACTAATAGACAGTCTAGGAACACTATAAGACAGTGTAGCTACACTAGTAGACAGTCTAGCTACACTAATAGACAGTCTAGGAACACTATTAGACAGTGTAGCTACACTAGTAGACAGTCTAGCTACACTAACAGACAGTATAGGAAAACGAATAGACAGTGTAGCTATATTGATAGACAATCTAGCTACACTAATAGACAGTCTAGGAACACTATTAGACAGTGAAGCTACACTAATAGACAGTCTAGCTACACGAACAGACAGTATATGAACACTAATAGACAGTGTAGCTACTCTTACAGACAGTGTAAGAAAATTAATAGACAGTGTAGCTACATTGATAGACAATCTGGCTTCACTAACGGACAGTCTATTAACATCAATAGACAATGTAGCTACACTAGTAGACAGTCTACCTACACTAACAGACCGTCTATGAAAACTAATAGACAGTGTAGCTATATTGATGGACAATCTAGCTACACTAATTGACAGTCTAGGAACACTATTAGACAGTGTAGCGGCGACACTAATAGACAGTCTAGCTACACTAACAGACAGTCTATGAACACTAATAGACAGTGTAGCTAAACTAATAGACAGTCTAGCTACACTAATAGACAGTGTAGGAAGACTATAAGACAGTGTAGCTACACTAATAGACAATCTAGCTACACTAATAGACAGTCTAGGAACACTATAAGACAGTGTAGCTACACTAGTAGACAGTCTAGCTACACTAATAGACAGTCTAGGAACACTATTAGACAGTGTAGCTACACTAGTAGACAGTCTAGCTACACTAATAGACAGTCTAGGAACACTATTAGACAGTGTAGCTACACTAGTAGACAGTCTAGCTACACTAACAGACAGTATAGGAAAACTAATAGACAGTGTAGCTATATTGATAGACAATCTAGCTACACTAATAGACAGTCTAGGAACACTATTAGACAGTGTAGCTACACTAATAGACAGTCTAGCTACACGAACAGACAGTATATGAACACTAATAGACAGTGTAGCTACTCTTACAGACAGTGTAAGAAAATTAATAGACAGTGTAGCTACATTGATAGACAATCTGGCTTCACTAACGGACAGTCTATTAACATCAATAGACAATGTAGCTACACTAGTAGACAGTCTACCTACACTAACAGACCGTCTATGAAAACTAATAGACAGTGTAGCTATATTGATGGACAATCTAGCTACACTAATTGACAGTCTAGGAACACTATTAGACAGTGTAGCGGCGACACTAATAGACAGTCTAGCTACACTAACAGACAGTCTATGAACACTAATAGACAGTGTAGCTAAACTAATAGACAGTCTAGCTACACTAATAGACAGTGTAGGAAGACTATAAGACAGTGTAGCTACACTAATAGACAATCTAGCTACACTAATAGACAGTCTAGGAACACTATAAGACAGTGTAGCTACATTAATAGACAGTCTAGCTACACTAACAGACAGTCTATGAACACTAATAGACAGTGTAGCTTCTCTAATAGACCGATCTATGAAAACAAATAGACACTGTAGCTACATTGATAAACAATCTAGTTACGCTAACAGACAGTCTAGGAACACTATTAGACAGTGTAGCTACACTAATAGACAGTCTAGGAACACTATTAGACAGTGTAGCTACTCTAATAGACAGTCTAGCTACACTGATAGACAGTCTAGGAACACTATTAGACAGTGTAATTACACTAATAGACTGTCTAGCTACACTAATAGACAGTCTAGGAACACTTTAAGACAGTGTAGCTACACAAGTAGACAGTCTAGCTACACTAATAGACAGTCTAGGAACACTATTAGACAGTGTAGCTACACTAATAGATAGTCTAGCTACACTAACAGACAGTCTAAGAACTCTAATAGACAGTGTAGCTAACTAATAGACCGTCGATGAAAACAAATAGACAGTGTAGCTACTCTAACAGACAGTATAAGAAAACTTATAGACAGTGTAGCTACATTGATAGACAATCTAGCTACACTAACGGACAGTCTAGGAACATCAATAGACAATGTAGCTACAATAGCAGACAGTCTAGCTACACTAACATACAGTATAGGAAAACTAATAGACATCGTAGCTATATTGATAGACAGTCTAGCTACACTAGTAGACAGTCTAGGAACACTATAAGACAGTGTAGCTACACTAATAGACAGTGTAGCTACTCTAACAGACAGTATAAGAAAATTAAAAGACAGTGTAGCTACATTGATAGACAATCTAGCTACACTAAAAGACAGTCTAGGAACACTAATAGACAGTGTAGCTACACTAATAGACAGTCTAGCTACACTAGTAGACAGTCTAGGAACACTATAAGACAGTGTAGCTACACTAATAGACAGTGTAGCTACTCTAACAGACAGTATAAGAAAATTAAAAGACAGTGTACCTACATTGATAGACAATCTAGCTACACTAACGGACAGTCTAGGAACATCAATAGACAATGTAGCTACACTAGTAGACAGTCTAACTACACTAACAGACCGTCTATGAAAACTAATAGACAGTGTAGCTATACTGATACAAAATCTAGCTGCACTAAAAGACTGTCTAGGAACACTATTAGACAGTGTAGCTACACTTTTAGACAGTCTATCTACACTAGTAGACAGTCTAGGAACACTATTAGACAGTCTAGCTACACTAATAGACAGTCTAGGAACACTAATAGACAGTGTAGCTACACTAATAGACAATCTAGCTACACTAATAGACAGTCTAGGAACACTATTAGACAGTGTAGCTACACAGATAGACAGTCTAGCTACACTAACAGACAGTATATGAACACTAATAGACAGTGTAGCTACACTAACAGACAGTATAAGAAAACTAAGAGACAGTGTAGCTACATTGATAGACAATCTAGCTTCACTAACGGACAGTCTAGGAACATCAATAGACAATGTAGCTACACTAGTAGACAGTCTAGCTACACTAACAGACCGTCTAGGAACACTACTAGACAGTGTAGCTATATTGATAGACAATCTGGCTTCACTAACGGACAGTCTATTAACATCAATAGACAATGTAGCTACACTAGTAGACAGTCTACCTACACTAACAGACCGTCTATGAAAACTAATAGACAGTGTAGCTATATTGATAGACAATCTAGCTACACTAATTGACAGTCTAGGAACACTATTAGACAGTGTAGCGACACTAATAGACAGTCTAGCTACACTAACAGACAGTCTATGAACTCTAATAGACAGTGTAGCTAAACTAGTAGACAGTCTACCTACACTAACAGACCGTCTATGAAAACTAATAGACAGTGTAGCTATATTGATAGACAATCTAGCTACACTAATTGACAGTCTAGGAACACTATTAGACAGTGTAGCGACACTAATAGACAGCCTAGCTACACTAACAGACAGTCTATGAACACTAATAGACAGTGTAGCTACACTAATAGACAGTCTAGCTACACTAATAGGCAGTCTAGGAAGACTATTAGACAGTGTAGCTACACTAATAGACAATCTAGCTACACTAATAGACAGTCTAGGAACACTATAAGACAGTGTAGCTACATTAATAGACAGTCTAGCTACACTAACAGACAGTCTATGAACAATAATAGACAGTGTAGCTTCTCTAATAGACCGATCTATGAAAACAAATAGACACTGTAGCTACATTGATAAACAATCTAGTTACGCTAACAGACAGTCTAGGAACACTATTAGACAGTGTAGCTACACTAATAGACAGTATAGGAAAACTATTAGACAGTGTAGCTACTCTAATAGACAGTCTAGCTACATTGATAGACAGTCTAGGAACACTATTAGACAGTGAAGTTACACTAATAGACTGTCTAGCTACACTAATAGACAGTCTAGGAACACTATAAGACAGTGTAGCTACACTAGTAGACAGTCTAGCTACACTAATAGACAGTCTAGGAACACTATAAGACAGTGTAGCTACACTAATAGATAGTCTAGCTACACTAACAGACAGTCTATGAACTCTAATAGACAGTGTAGCTAACTAATAGACCGTTTATGAAAACAAATAGACAGTGTAGCTACTCTAACAGACAGTATAAAAAAATTAAAAGACAGTGTGGCTACATTGATAGACAATCTAGCTACACTAACGGACAGTCTAGGAACATCAATAGACAATGTAGCTACACTAGTAGACAGTCTAACTACACTAACAGACCGTCTATGAAAACTAATAGACAGTGTAGCTATTCTGATACAAAATCTAGCTGCACTAATAGACAGTCTAGGAACACTATTAGACAGTGTAGCTACACTAATAGACAGTCTATCTACACTAGTAGACAGTCTAGGAACACTATTAGACAGTGTAGCTACACTAATAGACAGTCTAGCTATACTAATAGACAGTCTAGGAACACTAATAGACAGTGTAGCTACACTAATAGACAATCTAGCTACACTACACAAGTAGACAGTCTAGGAACACTAAAAGACAGTGTAGCTACACTAATAGACAGTGTAGCTACTCTAACAGACAGCATAAGAAAATTAAAAGACAGTGTAGCTACATTGATAGACAATCTAGCTACACTAACGGACAGTCTAGGAACATCAATAGACAATGTAGCTACACTAGTAGACAGTCTAACTACACTAACAGACCGTCTATGAAAACTAATAGACAGTGTAGCTATATTGATACAAAATCTAGCTGCACTAATAGACAGTCTAGGAACACTATTAGACAGTGTAGCTACACTAATAGACAGTCTATCTACACTAGTAGACAGTCTAGGAACACTAATAGACAGTGTAGCTACACTAATAGACAGTCTAGCTACACTAATAGACAGTCTAGGAACACTAATAGACAGTGTAGCTACACTAATAGACAATCTAGCTACACTAATAGACAGTCTAGGAACACTATTAGACAGTGTAGCTACACAGATAGACAGTCTAGCTACACTAACAGACAGTATATGAACACTAATAGACAGTGTAGCTACACTAACAGACAGTATAAGAAAACTAAGAAACAGTGTAGCTACATTGATAGACAATCTGGCTTCACTAACGGACAGTCTATTAACATCAATAGACAATGTAGCTACACTAGTAGACAGTCTACCTACACTAACAGACCGTCTATGAAAACTAATAGACAGTGTAGCTATATTGATAGACAATCTAGCTACACTAATTGACAGTCTAGGAACACTATTAGACAGTGTAGCGACACTAATAGACAGTCTAGCTACACTAACAGACAGTCTATGAACACTAATAGACAGTGTAGCTACACTAATAGACAGTCTAGCTACACTAATAGGCAGTCTAGGAAGACTATAAGACAGTGTAGCTACACTAATAGACAATCTAGCTACACTAATAGAAGTCTAGGAACACTATAAGACAGTGTAGCTACATTAATAGACAGTCTAGCTACACTAACAGACAGTCTATGAACACTAATAGACAGTGTAGCTTCTCTAATAGACCGATCTATGAAAACAAATAGACACTGTAGCTACATTGATAAACAATCTAGTTACGCTAACAGACAGTCTAGGAACACTATTAGACAGTGTAGCTACACTAATAGACAGTCTAGGAACACTATTAGACAGTGTAGCTACTCTAATAGACAGTCCAGCTACACTGATAGACAGTCTAGGAACACTATTAGACAGTGTAGTTACACTAATAGACTGTCTAGCTACACTAATAGACAGTCTAGGAACACTATAAGACAGTGTAGCTACACTAGTAGACAGTCTAGCTACACTAACAGACAGTCTATGAACTCTAATAGATAGTGTAGCTACACTAGTAGACAGTCTACCTACACTAACAGACCGTCTATGAAAACTAATAGACAGTGTAGCTAACTAATAGACCGTTTATGAAAACAAATAGACAGTGTAGCTACTCTAACAGACAGTATAAGAAAACTTATAGACAGTGTAGCTACATTGATAGACAATCTAGTTACGCTAACAGACAGTCTAGGAACACTATTAGACAGTGTAGCTACACTAATAGACAGTCTAGGAACACTATTAGATAGTGTAGCTACTCTAATAGACAGTCTAGCTACACTGATAGACAGTCTAGGAACACTATAAGACAGTGTAGCTACACTAGTAGACAGTCTAGCTACACTAATAGACAGTCTAGGAACACTATTGGACAGTGTAGCTACACTAATAGATAGTCTTGCTACACTAACAGACAGTCTATGAACTCTAATAGACAGTGTAGCTAACTAATAGACCGTTTATGAAAACAAATAGACAGTGTAGCTACTCTAACAGATAGTATAAGAAAACTTATAGACAGTGTAGCTACATTGATAGACAATCTAGCTACACTTACGGACAGTCTAGGAACATCAATAGACAATGTAGCTACAATAGTAGACAGTGTAGCTACACTAACATACAGTATAGGAAAACTAATAGACAGTGTAGCTATATTGATAGACAATCTAGCTACTCTAATAGACAGTCTAGCTACACTAAAAGACAGTCTAGGAACACTAATAGACAGTGTAGCTACACTAATAGACAGTCTAGCTACACTAGTAGACAGTCTAGGAACACTATAAGAC
>CAXHUL010000242.1:0-32953 GCA_964019695.1 Loripinus fragilis | reverse complement strand
GAAAAGTTGTTGAAAGTGACATTAAGCCCAAACATAACAACTGTGCTCACAAGCAACCCTCAGCATTATGTGGTGACAATAAGCCCAATCATAACAACTGGGCTCACAAGCAACCCATAGCATTATGTGGTGACATTAAGCTCAAATATAACAACTGGGCTCACAAGCAACCCTCAGCATTATGTGCTGGCATTAAGCCCAATCATAACAACTGTGTTCACAAGCAACCATCAGCATTATGTGTTGACATTAAGCTCAAACATAAAAACTGTGCTCATAAGCAACCCTAGGCATTATGTGCTGAATTTATACCTAATATAAACAATTTAGCTATTTAATACAGTTTGCGAGCAATGTTCTCACAACCCCATAATCCACAGAAGTCAGGTTACCAACAAGACTTGCTTAAGATTGTAATATGTGGTCAGATTTAGAATGAATTGACACTAAATGAGATGAATATATTTCCTATACATTCTTAAAGCCTTAATGCTTAAACGCAGTGCATTCGATCAGATAAAACCTGGTCATAAAGCAGTCTGATCATGTTTAGCACTATTTGTAATTCCTGTACATAATGTAGACACAAATTATCATACACACCAACCATGGTCACAAACATATCTTCAGCGGTGGTGCGGCAAATCTTTGTACCAAATATAAACAAATTAATATAGACAGGCCTCCAAATAAGATTAAAAATGATTTTATTTCATTTTCGACCAAAAATATGTTGTGGGTACATAAAAAACCGTCCCAATGAGACAATTCTTTTGATCACCCACAATATATGTTTGGATTGATGCATAAGAAAATAATCACAATTTTACACATAAAAAGGTTCGCAAATCTGGACCTATGATATAGCCTCTTATACAGTTTGTAATGTTTTCACGACCCCATACACAATCCATAGAAGTTGGGCTACCAACCAGACTTCCTAGAGATTGTGCCCTACAGTCAGGCATAGAATGGATTTACTATAAATGAGATGATTTTGAAATGAGTAATATTTTCTGTACATTCTAAAGGCTCAAACACACGGCATTCAGTCAGATCAAACCTCGTCATAATGCAGTCTGATCATTTCAGAACTGTTTGCAATTTCATTGCATAATGTAGACATAACCACAAGGTATTTTTTAAAACTTTTATACACTCAGATCGGTCAAAACTGCTATAATGGATCCCCTTTGAAGACCAATGGACCTTCCCATAAAGCTTGATACAGTTAAGTCCAGATGGTCCATTGTGTATATTGAGGGGTCACAGGTTATACTTTCCAAAACATATTGTATTTCTTTCTGTGCATTATGCCGCATTTCATCTGAGTCTTCACTTTTTACAAAAGTACGTTTAGGGGGTATATAGTCTACAAAGAGTAAACACATTTCCTGCTAAATGAATTTAGTCTAGCCCATTGTGTGATAAAGATTATATTTATTGCCTTGGAGACACTGTAGCTAAATCCAGCAGATCTGGATCTACCCTGTTTCCCAAGGCTCAGCAGAAGAGTTAAGATTTACAGCAGCAGCTGCTGCAGTCTGTCTTACTATCTAGTGGGGAAGAATTTAATATCTTTATAACAACCTAACTGCTTTCCATTCTACGAGGTGTGATCAAAAGGTTCTTGGCCCGATATGCTTCGTTGAGATTCATTGACTTAAAACTTTTTCATTGGGTCATTTGATCTAATTGAAGGACGATGGGAGTATGAAAAGCATGTGGTCATGCTTGGTTGCTTATGTAAAGCACTCTTAAGAGAGGAGGGTGCGACACATTTGCAAAATGGAGAAACTTGAAATCAGAGCGGTTATCAAGTACTTCTGTAAGGAAGGAATGCCTCCTAAGGAAAATGAAGGCTTCATGGAAACCCTTGGGAAGGAGTCTCTTTCTTATAGCACAGTAAAAAAAAATGGGCAGCAGAGTTTACGAGGGGGAGTGTTGAGAATGAAAGACGGTCTAGCCACCGCTGATGAAAATGTTGAAGGTCGTGCACATCCTGGTTATGTGTGATAGGAGACCTGCGAAGCATAGGTAGCGTAGTTGGCATACGTTTTGGGACAGTACTATCAATCCTAACCGACATCTTAGGTATGTCAAAGGTTTCGGCAAGATGGGAGCCGCTAATGTTGATAGATGATCAGAAAAGGATTCGGCTTGATATCTCAAGGTATCTCCTGTCTCGCTATGACGATGATCCCGGTGATTTTATCGAGCGAGTTGATACCCAAGATGAGACATGGGTTCACCACTTTGACTCAGAGTCAAAAATTACAGAGCCTGGCTTACCCCTCCTACGAAATTTAAGAGGGCTCATTTAGCAGGGAAGGTTATGACCTCAATCTTTTGGGATAGCCAAGGGGTGATCATAATTGATTATCTTGAGCAAGTTCGCACGATAAACGGTGCATATTATGAAGGCGACTTGCGGCGGCTTCGCCAGGAAATCGCAAGAAAGAGGCGAGGAAAACTGACTCGAGGTGTTCTGCTCTTGCAGGACAACACCCCTGCCCAAAACGTCACAATTTGTCATGACTGCTGCGATTGAATGTGGATATGAAATCCTTCCTCATCCGCCATATTCTCCTGATATGGCTCCTTCTGACTTCTATCTGTTCCCAAAACTGAAATCCTATCTTCGTGGCACACAATATGGAAGCAATGTGGCGTCATGGAGGCAGTATACGAGTACTTGGGGGACCAGGAAAAGGCCTTCTATTTTGAAGGTATAAGAAAGCTTGAACAGAGATGGGCTTAGTGCGTTGCCTTGAAGGGAGATTATATTGAAAAGTAATGGTCAAATTTTCATTCCCTGGTAGCCCGAAGTACAAGGGTCCGTGAACTTTTTGATCATCCCTCGTATCGGTTAGGAACAATGTATGTCTATAAAATGTATTGCCTTGCAAATTTGATCCTATTGCACTCAGAATGGCCAAACCATTTAACTATGGAGTTTGGCCACTGAGAGTGGAAATGGTAAAGCAATAGTCTTACATATACTGTTATAAAAGGAACGAATTCTGGTAGCTAGGACAAGGACACGCGGCTCAAAACATAAAATAGCAATTTATACATTTCTTTAGCATCAACAACATAAAAATGGTCTTATTTTACACAACACATGTTAAACCACTATTTTGAGTAATTTTGGAAGATGGCTTTATGGAGATCATTTGTGTGAAATTATTTTTAATTTAGGCCTGGAGTGGATCAGGAGGAGATGTCGTTTCTCGTCTTTTTAAGTTTTATGTATGATGACTGATCACAATAGCTCACCTTGACCCTACATGGGTCAGGTTTACTCAAAGATGTGTGGTATTTTATTATCCTTATGCATTGCATTTTCGGAATACCTCTCACAATTGGGGTTGGTTTGAGCCTCATCAGCGTCACTGTGTTGGGTCCTTGAGCAAGAACATAAATCCTAGCTTAGAACTGGTTCAACCCAGGAAGGCCCGTCCCTTTATAACTGAAAGATTGTTGATGGACGTAAAGAATCAAATCAAACAAACAAACAAACTCACAGTTGGCAAATTACCTAATTAAATCTACAATAGTTAATGGGGCCAATATTAACCACAGATCTATGGCATGGAGAATCTCAGATTTAAGAAGTCTTTCATTGTTAGGACAGATAAGGCTTGCTATTTAATGATTAAGCCTTAAACCACCTGTATTTTTGTCCTGAAAATGTTGTCTGCTGTTTATGTCTGCTGCTCATATTCAAGTACACTTCAGACTAGATTTAATCATGGAAACATACACTATCAACACTGATTAGACTGCTTTATTAGGAACAGTCTAATCTGGGTCCATATTGTTTGCGATATTATAATATAGGCTACTTAAGAAAATAAACAGATAAGCGAACAGACGAAAAACGTCGTGACTGGCAGGAAAAGGGTTCAAAGCCAAGCCTTATTTGACCCGAAAATATTTTTTTGCTTTTGTATTATTAAAACAATTGTCAATTGCAAATAATAGTTAGTATTCACACCTCTTGGAAATCCACGCCTTTGTTTTTTTCAAGTTTATGTAATAAGGACACCTTCTTATAGTCAAAAATAATGTTGTTGTTTCTGTTTCCTCTTTCTTGACTGACAAAATTTATTATTTTTGACAAAATGTTTTCGATTCCCATTGCTAGAATGTAGCAAACTGATTAGGATTAGCTGTCTGTACAGTTTGTCAATGCCCTAGTCTTTAAAGTTAGAATGTTTAAGTGATTGTGTGTTTTATTTCATTAGTCATTTTCCCTCTTTCATGAATAAAAGTATTTGACCATCCAACTGACTATTCTCCGTTTTGATATGGTGGAGTAAAGTGAAACAAAAGCTTTTTAAGGTTGGCCTAAATTATGGATCTTATCCAAGGTCATTCGCTTGCTTCCTCTGGATACTAATGATGTCCTCCAGTTTATATATCCAGCCCCTTCTCATATTAGTATGGCTTCTCTTGAAGACATTATACATCACCATTTTGGAATATGTAATGTAGTCATTCAACATTCTAATAAAGTTCTTCCAATCTTCTCTACTATCATTTATGAACAAGTGTTTGGAAGTATGGAATATGTGCAAGAAACTCTATCTTCGTGATCTGGCCAGTTTCAGACTGAAAGAGAAAGAAAATCAAATATGGGCCTTAGCGTGAGAAAACCTGTGTTCGGGGTTTGTGAGCCTGTAAGGTTCAAACCAGCCTGCTGAGCTACAGAGACTAGCTAGAATATTGAAACTTCAGAGAGTGAATAACAAAGGTGCTAATCAGACTGCCCAGGAGGGCCAATCTGCTCTGCGCATTTGTTGTTTGCACGCAACAAAGTCGGAATGGCCCATTAACGAAATTAAATTAAATATAATATAATTACTTTTAAATATCTGCTAGATTGTCTGAAGCATTTTCACACAGAGTGGGGTTTGGGAGTAACGGATTTAATTTTAACTCTTTGATACGCCTGGATATTCCCATATAAATTGATACAAGGGGGATTTGAGTGTCCATTATATACTCTAAAGGGTCACAGATAAAAAAATCACAAATTATGATATATGAGGGGCATTTCTAAATTCATAGAACTTTAGATCTATTAAAACCAGTGAAATTCATTAAATTCATTGTTTATATATTTGGAAAGATTGAGTTTGTATCTGTACATGCAACCTAAATCGTTTTATCAAAATGTTTTACTTTAATGATTTCCATGAGTTAAGTATATACCTATATACCGGACACTGGAAATATGGTAGAAATATGACAATGATGGACTTTGTCTCTGACAGAACGTTACAACCTTTTGCATGAAAATGGGTGGATTTCCAAACATGGCTTCTGAAGCTTCCGCTGCAGAAAAAATATACTTAGTACTACAAAATTCTGTGGCCATTCCCCATAGAAAATGCCTAGTAGAATTCCACTGGATTTCAGAGCAATAAAATATTCCATTTGAATTCCACTGGAATAGATTAAATTCCACTGGATTCCAGTGGTATCATTTATCATCATGGTGAAAAAATTTCACTGGAACGAATTCTTCTGGAATCATGACTTCACCAGATTTTTTACACTGGATTTTTCGCCACTGGAATATTTTACTGACGTTTTTTCACCGATATTTTGAGCAAAGACATGACAAAACCAACAAACAAGGCTGTGTATCTGGCTTAGACTAAGTCCAGGCTGAGCATACACTGAGTAACATCAGTCTGTGCACTCATGTGTTGTTTAAGGTCATAGCTTTTTGTACACCATACGGCCAGTGAAGACTCTGATAAGACTGGGCAAAGATGTAAAGCTAGCCCAAGGTATCACTGAATTATAGCTGGTCATTCAGTCAGTACTTTTGTTGAGGTACTTTGCTGTTCTCTGTAAGTGGGTAGGGTAGGTTAGGGGTAGGGTACTTAGACGAAAATGCCGGGGAGTTCAAGGAACATAATAGAACAAAAAGCAGACAACATACTCAGAAGCTTTTTTTATTTGATTCTTTACGTCCCATCAACAATCGTTCAGTTAAATAGGGACGGGTCTTCCTGGGTTGAACCAGTACTAAGCTAGGATAAATGTGTCTTGCTCAAAGTTCACAACGCAGTGACGCCGGTAAGGCTCGAACCCGCCGCCCTTCGGTCTCGAGTCAAGCACTCTTCCACTGAGCCACTGCGCTCCCTATACTCAGAAGCATGCTCTTTGACAACAACAAGAATAATTTTAATTATTTGGTAATGTTTTGCCACAATGCATTTTATTTTATCCTTATTACAAAAAATAATCAGAATATGCAGGTTTCAATTGTTCTAGACAGTCAAGATCGCTAAATGCCAGCAACAAATGAATTGAAATGGTTGTTGTCATTACAAGCATTGTAGGTGGAGTACGCAATACTTTTTTAGCATAACAGCAAAAAGGTATGTGTGTTATTTCATTTGCAATTAAAGTGTATGCTAACAAGGTACTCATATGCTCTCTTAACACATGGTAAACGTTTGATATGGAATTTAAGGGCATGACTGGGACCAAGAGCAACGTGTGTGTGTGTGTGTGGGGGGGGGGTGTCAGAATTTACTTAAGGGCCTAAGATGGAGAGGGGAATTTATTTTAGGGGCCCAACAATATGCTGTTGGGGAGGTGGACATTATTAGATTAGAGATCCAACAACACACTTGCTGGGGCGGAGAAGAATTATTTAAGGGGGCTCATCAAATATAAGTGTCACCTTAGGACGGGCCCTGGTTAATAAAAGAGGGCATTGTCAACAGATAATGTGCAGCAATGCAAATTATTCTTCTTGTTTTTCAACCAAAACATATGTTGTAGGTACATTGTAGCTAGACTAGCTAGTTGTAGATACTCAAAAGAACCGTCTCATTGAGACTTCTTTTGAACACCCTAAACACTGGAATTGACTAAAATTTCCATTGAAATCCACTGGAATCAAATGGAAATTCCACTGGAATCCACTGGAATTTACCTTCTTCCAGTGGAAAAAGTGGTATCACTGGAATTCTAGTGGAATTCACTGGAATCAAGTTGAAATTCCACTGGAATCCACTGGAAATCCCATTGGCATTGCCCTTTTCCAGAGGAAAAAAGTGCCTTTTATTCCACTGAATTCGACTGGAATTCTAATGGAATTTTACTGGATTCCAGTGGAATTCCATTCGCTATTTTCAGTAGGGTTATAGCATGTTCGCAACAAGTATTGGGTATTAAAGTTTATTCGAACCCTAAGCAAACTGTACAGTGGGTATATACCGCTTTATTGGAAAAAGGTGTTACAATTTGAAAGTGGATACAGGCTTAATATGTTAAGTGTAAAGTATTATCATATTTTTTCTTGATTATAAGTGTTATGGTAACTTCCATCCAAAAACAGAATTAATACTTATTTTTTATAAGAAATGAACTGCAAAACAAATGAGGGTCTCAATGGGTTACCTCTGAAATCGCTAATCGGTAAAATTTGGGCCACCCGTTGTCTTCATCACATAATGAAAGTTGAAAAATAAAATTTCAATTCTTATATACACTCAGACATAAGTTAAGCATCACCCGAACATTATTTCAGGGACTTTTTTCGCGGACATTTTTTTAAGAAGAACAACCAGTTTGTAATATTATGTTACCCTTGTCTTCATGTGGTCTGCTGAACATATCAGAATGTCATTTGGTCATTTTGCTGAATTTCTACGATGTCCTGTATACACCGACCCCTATTTTAGGGGTGCACCCCTAAAAAGTGTCACAGCTTAACCCAAAATGCTTACTTTGAAATCAAATAAACGCAGAAGTAATCTAGTCATATTTTTTAAAAATATTGTTAATCTGATTCTGCCGAACTCCAGGTTTCATGTCAGTTATAGAGGATCATAGTGAAAGTTAATTGCGTGTTCATAATGTTTGAATTATCACTATATAACAAGCCATTCTTTACACATCCATAACTTTTATTCTTTTAGAGATATGAATCTGAAATTTTCGGACAGAATTTGTCTTTGATATTGTAACAATGTGACATTAACACTTGGCATGTCTAAGCGTTTTGAAAATATCATAATGGGCTAGAGAATAGGGACATTTTTAGGGGTAAGTATGCATTTACCATGCCTGTTTGCTTACCTTTGTGATAATTGAATCGAAATTTGCTGTAAATTGTCACCACTTTATCTATTTTAATAAATAAAACAAGAAAATATCCATGACTGGAAAGCTTTCTTCGCTTTCTAGGAAACTATTCAGGTGATGCTTAACTTATGTCTGACTGTATATTTACACTTTATATTTCATGTGGGCAAATCTCTTCACTAGCAAATGAAGACGTTTGCAAATCTCTTCATCGACAAATGAAGTCAGTTGCTCGATAAATGTTCATCTAAGGAAGAAAGCGGCAAGTGT
Organism: Loripinus fragilis; assembly: GCA_964019695.1. Taxonomy (NCBI): domain Eukaryota; kingdom Metazoa; phylum Mollusca; class Bivalvia; order Lucinida; family Lucinidae; genus Loripinus; species Loripinus fragilis. The sequence continues at coordinate 24,565 of CAXHUL010000242.1, read as the reverse complement.
AAATATTAATACAATGTAATAGAAAAGTTGATTTTTATACTGTTGTAATGTCACACTAGGCGTATCGCCTAATATGAGTGTAATAAGACCATAAGATTTGCATTGTAAATTGATAGGAAGGCCCAGTTGTCCAAAATGATGAGAGCATATGAATCCTAATGGATTAGAATGCCAGGATTTAACTAGACTGCAGTCGATGGTACACTGTTGCAAATGGCCGCTTTTTAACCATTGACCTTGACCTTGGTGCCAAGGTCACAAAAAACCATACCCAGTACCCTCTACATCATAAGACCTATGCAACTGCAAAGTTTTGACTTGCTGTGCCCAACGGTTTAGGAGATGAATTTACAAGAAATTACGTTGACCTTGACCTAAGGTCACACACAAGTTTGACCGGTACATCATGAGACCTGTGTATCCGCCAAGTTTGAAGTGGCTAAGTCCAACAGTTTTGGAGATGCATTTACAAGAAAATACATTATTTGACCAATCACCTTGACCTTGGGGTCAAGTCAAGGTCACAAAAAGGTTGCACAGTACCCTCTACATCATGTGACCTATGCACTTGCAAAGTTTAAAGTTGCTATGTCTAACGGTTTGGGAGAAGATGCATTTACAAGAAAATACATTTGACCTTTGACCTTGGGTCAAGGTCACAGGAAATTTTACCAAGTACCCTTTACATTATGTGAACTATGCACATGTAAAGTTTAAAGTTGCTACGTCAAACGGTTAAGAAGGAGATGCATTTACAAGAAAATATATTAGGCGGACCTTAAAAAATGTTGGTTTGCTGTGCTCCTACCTATCCACCCAAAACAGGCCCTACCCCAAAAAAATTATTGCCTTTCTGGAATCTTCTTTTTTTTCCTTTTTTTTTAAATTTTTCTCTTATTCTGTTAACAACCCCTTCTTTAAAATCATTAAAAAGCTGTATCTAAATTAAAGAAACTGTTACAGAGATTGTTATTATATGCATTCTGACCTTATTTACATCATTTGTAGGCCTCTAAAAGCGAGCGCAAGAAGAGGTCATAAAATTATGCTGTATTTCTAAAAAAAAAGACCTACCTACCTACCCAAACTGAAATTGATGTGTAGGAACATGGCAAACAAATATATTTTAAAGGATGACCTTATTTGACCTTTGACCTTGACACAAGGTCACACAAAATATTGCCCTGTACCCTCTACATCATTGTGATCTATGCACCTGCAAAGTTTGAAGGTGCGATATCAAGCGGTTAAGGAGAAGATGAATAAAAAAATTACAAGAAAATACATTATTGTTCAGGAAGACTTTAATTGGTACAGAATTAATATACCCTTTTTTCTAAAGAAAAATACGTTATAACAAGATATGATTATAATCTACCGAACATAAAGTCTCCCAAACCAGCCCTCAATTTCCCGCACATCCCCTGGGTGACATCCTAGTCATGTTATTGAATGTGTCTTATAACAAGGAGCATGATTATATATGGTTTAGGGGTGGGGAGCTGAAAGCGTTCCGAGATAATAAGCTTTTTATGAAGTTAAGGGGTTGGGGCATGGCCAGGCTCACCCTCGTGTGACATCCTGGTCAGTGTTATTGAATGCTCTTATCATAAGGAATAACATTATATATGGTTTAGGGTGGGGATCTGAATAGTTTTCCCGAATTAAAAGCTTTTTCATGAAGTGAAGGAGGTGGGGCATGTCCCCGCAAGTCTTATCATAAGGAATATCATTATATATGGCTAAGGGGTGGGGATCTGAGAGGTTTCTGAGATATAAGCCCTTTCATGAAGTGAAGGGGTGGGGTATGCCCCGGCACACCTCTGGAGGACATCCTTTTAAGTGTAAGTGAATTTATCTTATCATAAGGAATATCATCATATATGGTGAAGGGGTGGGGATCTCAACGGTTTCCGAGGTCTTAAGCCTTTTATGAAGTGAAGGGGGTGGAGCAGGCCTGAGCACGCACCAGGGAACTTCCCGGTTGGTGTTATTGAGTGTTTCATATCATAAGAAACAAGAATATATATGGTTTAGGTGTAGGGATCTGAATGGTTTCTAAGATATAAGGACTTTAAGAATTGGTTGGGCAAGGGTATTCCTCCGATTCAGTCCTTGAGTCCTGGATTTCAAATTTCAAACTTTGTTGCAAAACTTTATATAGTGTAGCTGCTTAGTGAGCAACTTTAGGGAAATACTTCACTTGATGATACAATCATGGAATTTACAACATAATTTCTTGACATGACACACATTCAAAAACGGTTCCTGGCCACTTTAAATTCGGCCATTTTCAAGATGGCCGCCAAAAAACAAAATGACCGACACTTCTCACGAGGATGTATGTAGTAAATTGATCATATCTCGGTTTCCGTTCATCATAGAACAACAAACTTGGTATCAAATTGAAGCTAAATCATTCCCCTTTGGCATAAAGTTCGAATATGCAAATTAACTGATTTACATACGAGGGAAGATCTAAAAGTTCTGATCTTGTCCAACGACATTTTTGAGAGGCATACTAAGCACCATTGAGAAGATCTAGTTTTTACCTTTATAATGACGCTAATATTTTCTCGCTGTGCTGTTTCGATTAATAATTATGGTCCACTCCATACCACTGGCTTTTTTTTTCATGTTATAGGATAATGATAATATTTGAATCTCAATCTTTCAAGCTCAGCATCTTTAAAACTACAAAGTAAATCTGCATTCAATTGTCTTTTTACTTTTTGTTACTTGTAATGTCCATTCAAATGGTAGAATGGCGACAGGTTAAGTCGATTCAATATTTAATATTCAATATTTAAAGCTCAATGCGGAATTCTTATGACGTCATTGAAATTGACAACTACGTCATTTTGAATATATTGCGGAATTTTCATTTCGGAGAATATTCTATTTTTGTCTATTAATTTTGACTAAAACATGCCGAACCAAATTCCGGCAAAATATTTAAGACCAATACTATTTTGATTTCAAAATATCTCAATCTTAATTGGAATATTGTAAAAAGTTATACTTTTACCGAAAATATGACTGATTTTAAATAAGACTTTCCAAATTGTTATTGGTTTCAGATGGATGCTTTGTGCTAAATTTAATCCCAGATTGCATCATTTTACGATAAAGTGCACATTTTGACAATTAATTGGGTTTTATTTTTTGATATACACATACAAATTTTTGTACCTCCGAATATTGACCTAATTTGCAGACTCGTGTGGGTTACTATCAGTCTCTGACGATACAGATAATTCATAATTGCTGCAGACAAAAGTCTGTTCATCTTCGTTTATCTAAAACAAATTTTACCTTTAATACAGCTGTTGCTACGGTAGTAAGGGCCGGTCAAAACTTCAAATGGTTAAAATTTTGATTAAAGCTGACAGTTGCATAGCCATACACTCAAATCATATAGAAAGTTAGCCATATCTTCAGAACATATTGGCTTTCGGATTATCATTGAGCAGCCATAAAAAACGAAATGCTGAGACGGCACTTGTTGAAATAGCATGCACAGTCTCTGCTTGATAGGTCAGTGCATTAAGGGCATGACTGTTTTTGGATATATTTCCGGTTGCTCCTTCAAGTAACATAAACATGTCAGAGCAGTGTATAGACAAAGAATTATTATGTGGTACAATTTTCAGGCATGTTGCATCACAGGTTACATAGATATCAAACCAGAATCAGAACTTTAAGATCGGTGTTATTGTGTTACGATCGTATAGTTCGAGGAATGATCTTAAAGTTCTGATCCTGGTGTGATATGGTGCATATTAATGAGTTATTCATTTTTGCTCCAAAATCGGTAAAAATCTTACAAATTAATCACGAGTAATATCACAATATGTGGCTAATGCAGATTGTCAAAAGTGTTACATATAGAGTCTTAAAAGTTGCTGCCAAACTATATTTATCAATATGTGCACATCAGCTCATTAATATAATATATTTATGAATTTTCATATACTCTTATTTTATATTCAAATACCAACTTAGGCTGTTTTTTCTGTTTTAAGCAGTTTTTGACAGTGTGTTTTTATTTCCATGAGAAGATTGTTGGTCCTATTAAAGACAAAGCTTGTTAACTGAGCTCACTTAAGATCGGTGTTATTGAATGTGTTAAGATCGTATAGTACGAGGAATGATCTTAAAGTTCTGATCCTGGTGTGATATGGTGCATATTAATGAGTTATTCATTTTTGCCCCCGAATCGGTAAAAAATCTTACAAATTAATCATGAGTAATATCACAACCTGTGGCTAATGCAGATTGTCAAAAGTAATACATATAGAGTCTTAAAAGTTGCTGCCAAACTATATCTATCAATATGTGCACATCAGCTCATTAATAAAATATATTTATGAATATTCATATACTCTTATTTCATATTCAAATACCAATTTAGGCTGTTTTATCTGTTTTAAGCAGTTTTTTACTGTGTTTTTTTTTTTTTATTTCCATGAGAAGAACTGTTGGTCCTATTAGAGACAAAGCTTGTTAACTGATAATGGTTTTCTATGGCGTAGAATAGGCCCAAAATACATTTAAGTGACCCCTAGTGGCTTCAGCTGCTGTTCCTTTTAGGTGGTGGTTCTGTATTTGTTTGTCCATTTTGCTCCGTTTGTTTGTTTGGATTTTTTTCTTGTTTTGTAATGTAGAAATTAGCGTCCTTTCTAGTCTTTCAGTAATCTGGATGAGGAAAAGAGATCTGGCTTTTTACTTGTATTGTGCTCTTGATGTCCTGTGGCTGTCAGAATTCTGTGTCTGTTCCTTATGATGCCATATGTTGGTATGTGGTCTGTGATTGTGGCATTTTCTAGTCATACTCTCTTTTAGATGGATAAAGAAGCAATTTCAGAACTCATCCCTATTTTTTTGCCCTAGATTATATTCATTGAGCTTGATGGCTACCAATCAATCATTGCGACAAGCTTACCCTGGAACACATGCATTCTAATGTATACGCAGAGATCATTTTGTCGTTCGTACAATTGATAAAGCATTCTCAAAGATTGCCATAGACCAATCCCACAAGCAAAATATTGCAGTCATAAAAGGTTACAGAGATACTATTGGCCTAACTGAAGATAAATATAAAGCTTTCTTTCTTTCTATCTCTTTCTGTCAATACTTCTTAACCGCCTAGGAGGAATTCAGACCGGTATTCGGGTTACCAAGTGATAAATGGGGCTAGCTTATATAAAATATAAGCAAAGTGGGTCATATGAGTTTGTACAGTGCGAAAAGAGAGTTAGTTTAGTTAAAAGATAAAAGCATAATATTGTGATTTAGGGGGATGCATACACCTGGTGGCTAAACAGTAAACTGTGCCACAGTTGGAAGCAAGACAGTGCCGGTTGGGAGGGCGTTCCAGTGTATGATTGTTCTAGAGAAGAAGCTGTATTTATAATACTTGGTAGAGGTGGGGATCTGTTTATCTTTGAGTTTCTAGCAGTTAAGTGAAACCCTTCAAAGAGGAGCCAATTGTCATGTACGCACTTTATACAAAAGAAGTAGTGGACAGTTGTATTAATTAAAAAGTAAGTGAATATGAGCCATGACATGTGATTTCCAACAATGTGCTACATTCACAAGGGTAGATTCAGACGAGCATGTGCAGCCTCCTTTTAAGCTTAGAAACTCCAAATGCTGTTCAGTCAGTGGCTAAACAGTCGTAGAATATTCGAGCGACTAGCAAAGGCTCTGATCAGACTGCGCTGGCTGGTCTGAGCCTTTGCTGGTCGCACATACCACATTGTTGGAAATCTCATGTCACAGCTCATATATATATATATATATATATATATATATATATATATATATATATATATATATATATATATATATATATATATATATATATATATATATATATATATATATATATATATATATATATATGACCAGGAAACCATGAGCAGTTAGCTCCCATTGGTTAGAAGTAAAGGACATGGCAGATACTCAGACGCCTTCTTTGATAAATGAGCCAGTGAAAAAGAATATGCTTCTCCTTTTCAGGCTAAAAGCTATATCCAACCAATCGTCAGCTAAGAATTAGCTTGACAGTTTAAAGGATGACCGAAGATTATTTTTGATATTATTTATCTAATGTCAAAGCCAAAAAGATGACTTGCCGGCCTTTTTTCAACATGAAAGTAAAAACTCCTCCATCCTTAACACAAAAAGGTATGCTTCACTCAGCAGTAAAGTCACAGCTGCTTGTCATTCTTGAGCAAGGTACAAATACAAAATATGAACGACCAAATGCAGACACTGTGATAATGGATGACACAGTCCTGATCAATGTATGATTTAGCAAAAAAGTCCAGAGCAGTAAAATGTCTGATGGTTTTGCCACTGATGTGATTGTACCTCATACTGAGCATTTTGCTTGGAAATACGCAGATATAATGTTGTATTTGATATAAATCACCAATATAGTTTGAAAAGTGAGACATGGCAGAAAAGAAGAACCGGAGTTCACAAAAAAAGCTAAAAACATCAGACCTCCTAAATCACGGAACAACTTTCTTAGCTGTGATGACAGCAAAAGCTGAAATTCCAGCAGTTAAAATCATACTTGCTCAAACCAATGCACAGATAATAGTCACAAAAGGAGATGGGATTGTTTGAAGTTTACAATAGGGGTATGTTAGCTCTATGCAATCAGAGGAAGCAGACACTCATGTGTTTGTCCACATAAAGCATGCCTCTTTGACAGGAAGCCCAACTCTAATGATTGTTATTTCCCATACCGATGTCGACTCATGATATATGTAAGTAAGAAGGGAAAAGATCAGGATAATACATCAAGTACAACACCTGATCCAGGATACCATGTGGGAAAGTGACAAAAATACAATAAACATCACCAACAAGAGCCAAGAGGTCAGTCTTTTCTCAGCAGGTGACCACAATGCAGCAATGAACAGATGCGAAAACATGAAAAACACGAGACACAAAAAAACACAAATGATCCACAAAAGAAGTACCGCCTTGGAACGGTCAGTAAAAATATTTAACTGGAGGTCTTAAACCGGTTTCACGGCGTCAACCTCACCCTTATTTCAGATGTGGATCAAGATACATAGATGTTTGGTTTGCATGAATGACCCCTAGCTTATCAATGCATCAAACCTCAATTAGTCTTGTCAGTCCTGTACCATTTAGTCCATCACCTGACATGCGCGGATCCAGAAAGTTTTGCCAGAGGGGGTCCAACTTTTTTTTGATAAGGAGAAAGAGGATAAAAAAAGCATTAAAAGCGGACCATCATCGGCCCGCCAGCGAAACGCCATTTAAATGGCGTTTCGGTGGCGGGCCAGTGATGGCCCAACATTGAATGCTGGCTTGGTAGCTTTGCGATTTTTCAGGGGATCCGGACCAGTATTGCTAAAGCCTCGTTCATATGCACAATATACACCCCGGTGCAAATATACTACCGGGGTGTAAATTTGCACCCGGGGTGTATTTTGGTCATATAAACGGTGCTTTATGAAAATGCACATGGTGCAAATCTGCACCAGGGTGCCAATTTGCTCCACCTTTGTAGGTGGTGCAAATTTGGTGGAGCAAATTACCACCCGGGTGCAGATTTGCACCGGGGTGCAAATTGCGCACATGAACGCAATTTGTTATTACATATGTACAATTTGATCTTAGATTTTGATAAATTACCCATCTTTTCTATATAAACATGTACATGTGTATGAAAATAAACTATATAAATAGTCCTTTTATCAAATTTAAGGCCATGCTTCTCTCTGTATTCACTACTTCATCGGCTATGCCGGGTTGCCACGCAGAACAACTGGAATTTCTGGTCTATGGGCTTCGATTTGCACGATTCTATTTCCGAATAATATCTCTTCCTAACCTCAGCAATAGAAATCATAGTTTGCTAGACCCCTGGCGCCATGCACGAGTCCATGTTATCTGATGTACACATCGGTGAAAAGGTCCCCCTGCATAATAACGGAGTGACCACCTTTATGATTCATGTAATCAACGTGATGTTCAGACATAGCAATAATTAAAATATGTCTACCCTCTATCTTACCCCCCCCCCCTCACCCATTTGGGCACCCAAACCTCTTGTAGCCATTGATAACCTCGGTTGAGCCATTTCCCTTCGGAAACTTAAAAGAGATTTAGAAGAGAAGACAAAGTTAGTAAGGGTGCAAAGATCAGGAATTGATACAATCAAGAACCACACCCGACCCAGGATACCAATAGGAAAGTGACAAACTCACAGATAGACACCACAAACGAGAGCCAAGAGGTCAGCCCTTTCCCAGCAGGTGACTACAAAGTACAATTAAACAGACGCGCACAAAGACATAGCAAACACAAGACAGAACAAAAACATAAAAGATCCACAAAAGAAGTACCGCCTTGGAACGGTCAGTAAAATATTTTACTGGAGGGCTTAAACCGGTTTAACGGCGCGCCAACCTCACCCTTAATTCAGATGTGGATCAAGACACTTAGATATTTGGTTTGCATGAAAGACCCCTACATGTTTACCATGGACGTAAAACCCGTTTCATGCATTCACAAGACGTTTATTTTGCTATTATACGAAGAGGTTTTCAATTGTCCAGCTCTGCGCAGTCCTAAGTCAAACTGTCACCAGCAGTTCAATTGAAACAACTTAACGCACACGCGCATTCCGTTGCAGCTATTTGCGCAGTTTGTCGCAGAGCCCGTGACATTCGGATGCCATGGATCATCAGTACATGTATAAGTCTCAAGCACTACGTTCGTACACCTCTCTTGGCCAGATAGTCATATATTTAGTTAGTACTGCTGCAACAGCTTCTACAAGTGCCATTTATGCACCAGTCATTTGTATCCACTCCCCCCCCACCTATGGGGATGGGCGGGGATAATGGGTTTTCACTTTCCAGAGCCCTGTTATAAGCCCGCCCTGTGGGGAAAAGCTGATGATAACAACCCTGCTCTTTGCCCCACCCTACACAACAGAAAATCCCAGCAGGGTAAGTGCCCCAATGTTATACCCCCACACTTCCCCGGCACTGCGGGGACAATCAAAAAATAATTGTCCAGCACCTTACCCCGGCTATTCCACGGCTATCCCCGTAGGTGGGGGTCGTGGATACAAATGACTGGTGCATTATCCTCTTTAAATATTGTATAAATAAATAAAGCAAATAAAACCAAATGGAGTTGCATTTTTCTCACTCGACGGTATCTTGCATTGAATAATAATCGAAACATTCTTAACACATCTAATTTCTCCTTAATGTAAAACTGAAACATTTGTGATATGTTTAAAGAGCAAATCCAATAACATATGAACACAATTTATTGACATATGAACGCTACATAAGGGGGTGCAAATTTACTCCCGGGTGCAATTTTGCACTGGGGAGTAAATTTGCACCAGGATGCAAATTATGCATATAAACGAGGCCCTATATTATTTTTTCTCAGGGGGTCCGGAACCCCTGCTCCCCCTCTGGATCCGCACAAGACCTGCTCAGTTATGCTTACCCTGTGGAGTTGCCACACCATACCCCTTGGAATCTAGTAAACCACCAATCTGTGTAAGATGACACTTCCGTTGTACATTATATTCAATGGATGTTGACTCCATTAAAAAGGCATAGTTCTCATTTTCCACTCTCTCTATTCCATCCTCTGATGTCTTGGTAAACACATTACCCCTGTTTTCCATAAAGTTCCACATTCGTTGGTATGTTTCAATACTAGAATTCTGCAATTTGAATTGAATACATAAACAAGCACGTGCAATAGGTAACTTTCCCATTGGTATCCAGGGTCAGGTCTGGTACTTGATTGTATCGATTCCTGATCGTTGAACCCTTACTTACATACAGTAAAACCAGTGTAAAACGGCCACTCTCAAAAAGACCAAAAATGGTTTTCAATACCTATTATCGATTAATACAGGTCAAAAGTATTGCAGAATACTCCAAAGGGAGCATTCTGCAATGCTTTTGATCTTCATAAAACGACCAATTGTTATTAAGACCTTTGTTTTGTCTATTCTTTGAGTGGCCGTTTTACACAGGTTTTACTGTACTGATCATTTTGTCAATCAGTGAATGCCCAGGCTAGCCACCACCAAAATTAGACCTCATGCGTGGATCCAGAATGTTTCGCCAGAGGGGGTCCAAAGGCATTTTGCCTTTCAAAATGCATAAACTTTTATTTGTTTCAAATAAGCCTGAAAAAAGTACCCAGTGAACCATTCGACGTCATCTGACTGTGACGATGACGTTCCCAGGTAAAACGTGTTTTTAAAGACGTGATCGTCACCAAAAAAGCGTTACATTTTTAAAACGTCCAGAACCTTTAAATTTCATTTTCAAAACGTGCAGAAGACTAAATTAAAACCCTACATGAACACGTTTTTGTAACGTTTTGTTTAGTGTTCAAAACGTTTTTATAACCCCATACCTGCCGTGGAACATTGCAAATCTGTAAGGAAAACGTTTCAAAAGTTGTAACTGTCTTTCTATATACGTACCCTGAACGCAATGGAGACGTTTCCACTAACACTATTGAAGACGTTTCCATATAACACGTGTTCGTCACTCACAAAACGTTCCAAATCGAAGACGTCAAATACGTTCGCTTTTAGTTTTTAAATTGTGTTGAAGACCTAGCAAAACCCTTGCACGAGGACGAGGACGCTTTTATACCGTTTTGATTCGTGTATAAGACGTGATGGTAATCCCAAAACAATGACGTGTTCGTTTTGTTTTCAAACTGTCTTCTAAATTGTATCAAAAACATTATAAATTCGCAGTGAACTCGTTTTAAAAACGTGTGCTAGTGATTCCTAACGTGACTGGGGCGTTTTATTATCCAATACGTGTGCGTCACTCCTAAAGCGGATGTCAAACACGTTTGCATCTAGTTTTCAAATCGTGATGAAGACCTAACGAAGCCCTTGCATGGGGATGTTTTTATAACGTTTTAATTGGTGTTTAAGACGTGATGTTAATCCCAAAACAATGACGTCTTTGCTTGGTGTTCAAACTGTGTTTAAAACTATATAAAAACATTATAAATCTGCAGTGAACTCGTTTTAAAAACGTGTGCTAGTGATTCCTGAACGTGACCGAGACGTTCTTTACACAAGACGTGTGCGTCACTCCAAAAGCGTTACAAATTGAAGACGTCAAACACGTTTGCATTTAGTTTTCAAAACGTTTTTGAGATGTCCTGCAGACGTCAATTTTTCTGATAAACGTCTGAAACACGTGTCTCAGACGTCTTCGTCACCAAAACTTACAAAAGACGTCTTCGTCACCAAAATGTATGGTTCACTGGGTATAGGTCTCACCAGGTAATTTAGGTAGGGTTGGGTTACCCTAGACAAAGGTATTTTTATTGGGTCTTAGCATTAATACAGATAAGATCAATCTGACAAATAACATAAAACATTGTTTTGGGTGCGTAAAAGAAATGTCATATGTTGTAAGAGACAGTTATTAAAATAGTTCATAAACAAGCCTGTTGAATACATTGTGTCCGTAGTTTAATTTTAATTAGGAAGTATTTCGAAAAATCGGGCCCCAAGCTTATAAAACTTTTTCCATGCTCAACTCAGCTGAGCAAGAAATTTATCCTGCTCAACAATTGTTGGCATTTTAACATCTATTAGCATGGTTAATACAACATCTGAGAGACTTAAAGCAAGAAGCTTCTTCATTTGTCGATATTTTAATTTTTATGAGCCGTTGAAATTTCGTGCTCAGTTGAGTTGAGCATGAAAAAAGTTTTATAACCTCGGGGCCAGACATGCGCGGATTCAAAAAGTTTTGCCAGAGGGGGTCCAACTCTGACAACGTTTTTTTCTTTTTTCTTAAGATAATGAGGAAGAGAGGTTCCAAATACTACTATTAGTGGACCATCATCAGCCCAACAGCGAAACGATATTTAAATGGCGTTTCGCTGGCGGGCCGATCGTGGCCCAACATTAAATACTGGCTTGATTTTTCAGAGGTTCTGGACCAGTTTTGCTAAAAAAACTATACTATTGTGGTTTGTCAGGGGAGTCGGTACCCCCTGCCCCCCCCCCCCCCCTCTGGATCCGCCCATGCCGGAGTTCGACATTTCAAAGATTTATTGTATATACCTACCCTAAAGAAAGACATTGTAGATCCACCGTTTAATGTTCCATATGCTATATCAGTCTGTTTTGCTAAATCCTCCGCACTTTGAATGGGAGATTCCATCCTCTCTACAGTCAGAAAAGCTGCCAGATTAGCAGTATATGAAGATATAATGATTAATGTAAACAACCACCACGTGCTTCCCACTACTCTCGTGCTCACTGCACGTGGATTAACGTCAGATCCCTGCTGCATTAATGTTCCGACACAAAACCACAAACTATTTGATAATGTAAATGTATTTTCAACCGTGTCTGTTTCTGGATTGCATGGGTGTGGATTATACCATTCATATGGACTGAATCGTGCCAGAACAAACATAGTCAAGCTCACAACAAAATACGCGGCTACAACATATATCCATATCTCTATTGCTAATGGATTCATAAAGGAGAACAAACCAGGTTTCTCCCGGAGTGGTTTTTTGAATAATATACTAATTCCAAGATTAAGGAAAGGTTTAGTGAAGTCTATATATTGTTCCCTCTCATAACTTATTGTCAGTGCAGCTACAGATAAGTCCACATTCTGAAACAGAAATCATGAATAAGGAGCGTTTTCCCACAATAAATTTATTTATGTCTTGTGTCTGTCATGCTTTCGCGTCTGTTTTTGCTGCATTGTGGTCACCTGAAGGGAAATGGCTGACCTCTTATCTCTTGTTGTGACGTTTATTGTGATTTTGTTACTTTCCCATTTGGTATCCAGGGTCAAGAGTGGTACTTGATTGTATCGATTCCCAATCCTTGCTGTCTTTCTTACTTTAAGAGTCCTCTTGACTCGCAGTTTTTATGTGTTATGAGTATCAAAGTATAAATGAAGGGTACTGTTTTGATTCACACGTCAAAACGGCACTAACAAATGTTACATAAGGTAAATTGTCATTTATCAGAAGTAATTTTTAATCTAAAAAAATATGAAATACTTTGTGATTGTTTTAATGAAAACTGTAAGTAGCTTCTGTACTATGTGCAAAAGATACTCACAGTATCTCAAAATACTACATGTTTATGAGACAGTTCAGATAAATATAATTTAAACAATTGGCAAAAGTATGTTTTGCATACTGAGTAGGCACTCTTTGGAAGATATTAAATGAACTTTTATGTGTCTTAATGAGGGTCTCAAGGGATGAACTGATTTTTTCTTTGGGCCCCAGAGAAGGGTTTGGGTATATCAAAATCAACATTTTGAGCTAGGGAAAACCATGAATAAGAACAATAAAAACAAGTGAGTATGATATTCTTTAGCTCAGTATTGCCTGCTCAGCTTCTGGACTGTCCAGAACATTAAATGCTCTCAATGCATGCAGTTAAATTCTTTAAGACGTAGATTTTAGCGATCAGCAGAGTTGGAGGAAATACAGCATTAAAGGGAAACTACAGTACCATGAATGAAGTATTAGTTCAAAAGTTATTTCGCATTACATGTCATACGAACAAATACTAGCCATATTATTTGTTCAGTCCAGCTATTTGGCAGTGTATTGGTACGATAATATATAACATTTTAATTATATTTGTCAATGTGTTATCTACAGTTGTATATCAGTGGAAAACCATTTTAAATTAGCAATTTTGTACTCATTTAACAAACAGTCCAGAACCAAATCAGACGCTACCGAACGGTGTCCTGCTAATAAATGTTAAAATTGTTGGAACTTTAACATTCATGAGCAGGATAAATATAATATCTGAGAATTTTAAAGCAGAAACATAAAATTTTACGGCATTTTTGTTTTTATGAGCAGTTGAAAATTCATGTTCAGTCAAATTCAACAAGAAAAAAGTCATAAACTTGGGACCAGGTCTAATGGAATATGCGTAAACAAGTGCTGACAAGCATGCGCAGATCCAGAAAATTATGTCAGAGCGGGTCAAATTTTGACAATGTTTTTTGTTTGTTGATGAGATGATCCAAATATTACCAAATACCATTATAAGAGGGCCATCAGTGGCCCGCCATCAAAACGCCATTTCAATGGCGGTCCAATGATGGCCCAACATTGAAAGCTAGTTTGGTAGCTTTTTTTTATTTTTTCTGGGGATCCGGACCAGTATTGCTAAGAAACTCTATATTTTTGTGACTTTTCAGGGGGCCGGGACCCCCTGTCCCCCCCCCCCCCCTGGATCCGCGCATGATAAGGAAAATGCCATGTTACCCTGTCTATGAGTTCTCTCACTATACCGTCCCACTCGCCATCACTGTTCCTGACACCATACCGACCATCAGGTACTACTTGGATCTGATAGTCAAACCCCACAATACGAGCTATCTCCTTTAACAAGTCAATGCAAAAACCTTCATAACGATCGTTGCCTGTATATTTTACATCTTTGTTAAGCTCCTTCTTTAGCATAGCATATGGTGGCTCCTGTAAAGAATCAATTCAAGCATTTCTATAGATTTAACTGTCCAAAAGTAAGTTAGTATGATCAGGAAATACCACAGTCACCAACTACAGACCCACTCACCGCACCGCGAGGAAGAGCCACAGGACATTTACAGTAACAAGACATCTGAAAGACAATAAAAGCAAAGCAACCAGCTCTCTTCCTCGTAATGATGATTGCAAAACTAGAAAGAACAAACATACCTAAATGGCAGATTGTATCATCCTAGCAACATAGGCCTTGCTTGTTATCAGTATTGCCAAATCCAGCATTTGATACAATTTAAAAACGTTGAACAGCATGTTGCTGGTCACTTTTTTATGTTGTACGAATTTGTCACATAAGTTGCCTGTCAATAGATATTTGTTGATGTACCCCTTCAGCTTAGCATAATTTAATCAAACCCATATGAACAAACGAGTACTATAGCGGACTATCACTTCAATTAGCAAATTCATATTGGATTTTGTACTTGCTGTCGTGTGGCTGCCTGTATACTATGTCTCTTCCTTGCAGTACTGCCATTTAGGTATGTTTGTCCTTTCTAGTATTGCAATCATATTGAAGAGAGAGCTGGTTGCTTTGCTTTTTCTGTCTTTCTGGTGTCTTGTTACTGTTAATGTCCTGTGGCTCTTCCTTCTCTCGTATTTTATTGTGGCATTCTTTTGTCATACTCACTTAAGTTTCATATAAAGTTTTTATATGTTCAAACGTGTTACAACACGTTTTAGTTCATAATAATACATGGTTAATTAGGTGGTAAAAGGAAGCATTACAATACATTTTCTTATTATATACCTACAAAAAATACCCATTGATACTACCTATTTTCCTGCACAAAAATACAAAATCCTGTATCACCCTACTACACCCAGGTGAACCGCATGTCTAGATCTCGGAGGGTGTTGGCTATCGGAGGTAAACATTGAGATCATGGATGGATAGGGTCTGTATTTATCCATTTTTATTTCATATGGAAAGTTTCTTGGGGACGAATGCAGCAAACATGTTGCTTCTATATTGAGTGATAAGGACTCTGAATCTGTTAAATACTTTTGATCAATGTCCGTAGGATTCAGGGCGACTTTTCAAACGGCGAATGTGAATTTTTCAATGAAAAAAGGCTAGTGGTTTGATCATAGCTGGACTTATATCAGCCTTTGACACTAATTGCTTGTGCCGCTACCATTCTATATCATTCTCCTGCATGGCTTGTAAGTGGCATGTCCAAAACTGCTATTAAAACTTCAAATTTTGAAAATCGCTCACGTTGCTATCATGTTGATGGTTAGCAAAATGTTCAGAGAACTTACCTCCGAATAGAACGCTATCCATAAACATGACACCATCGTCATAAAATTGCAAATAAATAAGTGTTGTACACGTCTGTTTGAATTATATTGGACTGATACATTTTAAAGAGAGGTTAAACATTGCAGCGGTAGTTATGAATCAAGAAAAAATAAAATAATACATCTAAATATTAACTGATGAATTCGAAATATTCGTTCAAATCACCGCATTTCCGAATTCAAATGCGATTAAAACTAAAAATTCAGTTTAAAAACATGCACTACTTTCAGAATTCTTGTCATTCTATATACTATCGGCTTATATGTTGATTTTATTCCTTAATGTGGTTCATTATGATATAAAACCATCTCAAAGCAGACCATGTGCAGCCCAAAACTCCTTTATTTACCTCCGATAGCCAACACCCTCCGAGATTTAGACATGCGGTTTACCTGGGTGTACTAGCGTTTTCTGAATCCGTATCACCATCCTCCATAGTTTACCCACGTCGAACTACTTTTACACTGGTACTGTATTTGGGTAAAACTCAGTAACGGACCAGAATCTGAATCAAATATTAACGTCATTTTTTTCCACTGTACTTTTTAAACTTGTTCGAAAGAAACCACAACGGTTGTCCTGCACTTTTGACGTCACAAATGACGTCATATAATGCGATGACGTTGCATAACGTTTCTGTCTTCCACCACTGGAACAGGAGGAGCTAGAGGTACAAAAATGAAAAATTATAGAAAAACACAATAAATTTGGTACCAAAATGTTCCTTTCGGTCTAATTAAGAAAATGAGTACCCACACTTTATGTTTTTGTTCATTTATAAGAAAGTTACACACGCACGTTTGAAATTCCGAGGTGGACTCGAGGAAGAGGATTTTCAAAATGGCGGTCTTCCAATTCTTTCAGCAGAGAGCAGTTGATGTATTACTACTCGGTAAAAATTATACGTATCATCATGCCGTATCACATAGATCTGCCGTAGTATTTCCCTTACATTTGTGCAAATGCATGTATTTTATTGAATCGATCTAGCATTGTTGTTATTTTTTGTAGGTATATAATAAATACATTATTACTTTAGTAACTTGATCCGATGGGTCGGATCACGTCTCGTGGGTGCGCCAGGAACGACCGGATCACACTCGACTTCGTCTCGTGTGATCTGGTCGTTCCTGGCGCACCCACTCGTCTCGTGTGATCTGGTCGTTCCTGGCGTGATCCGACCCATCGGATCAAGTTACTAAAGTAATAATGTGTATACATGTATATCATGCTTAAATAAATAATTTATGTATATTGACAGCTGTTGTGACCTCTTTATAATTGGAAAATACGGATTCTTCAGAAAAATGGAACTTACATAATTTGAAAACAGCAGGCTCGTTTTGTTAGTCTACTCATGATAGTAAGTTCAGAGTGCAACAATTCACATGCTCCTAGCACCAGGTTAAGTGATATTCTCCTTTCTACTGGAACAAAATATGACTGAAGGACCAGATTAACCAAGGGCGCAGAACTGACACTCTGCAACAATTTGATGGTGAAACAGACTCAACAATCAATCACTTGCAAACCAACATTAGCAATGGTAGTACATAGAATTTAAAAAAAAGTACCACATCTACGTGTTGTGTTATACGCCATAAGTAAATTTGTATCACAGCACAATGAATACCTAGCAGTATACAGAGAACCATTTGCATCAAAACATCCAAATTAATATGAATAAAATGATAAATTAAATAGGATCATACTGAATAAAGGTGGTGATGATAGAACAGTTTAGTATTGGATTTTGAAGCAATGAAAATGCTCTTATATAATCGTTGTGACATGCCTAATAACACTTGCTGCTAAATGCAAGTTTTAACTTATAAAATATCTAGCCTTTGACAATTTTATACGAGTATTATGTTTGTGAATAACTAAAGACTGTGTGCTACAGAAAAGCTGTGTGTGTGTTCTTGTTTAGCATCCATCTGACTGAAGATGAGTAAATATTGTGTTTTGCACATTCGTTTCTTGGTTGGATAGGTGACTTGTAATTAAAGGTATAACATTGTGTCACTTCCACTTTGTACCACCAGTCGACTGTAATAGTGACATTTTTCAGACCACATTTTATATATAACATAGTTATGTCTTAAATCACATTTCTTTTTGCAAATATAAATCAAAAAGACGTTACACACACCACATCAATTTATCCATGTACATGGTATTGTTGTTTATGAAAGTTTAAAATAATTAGATACAAGAGATTTATACTAATGTATTGAAAGATTGAAACGAGACTATTCATTATTTAAAGCAGGTAATAATACTTTAATGAATATTATTGTAAAAGATGTCTCGTGGTTTAGAGCAATCTATTATCTACGCAAGCAAAGAGGTTTTGTTTACTATTGCTAGCACACATGAAAGATTAAAACATGTTATTGTATTAGTATGTAGGTTAAATACTAACTCTAAATAAGAAATGCAAAATGTTAGTTGCTATTAGTAGTTTTAAGCCATAGCCACACCATGTGTAATGATAAACGTACCAACATTATTGAAACCTTCAAAGCTCGGGGTTCTTTCTGAAACAAAACTGTCATTTCGGCAATTCAGGAAGAAATGAAACTGTGTTAATGTTATAACAAATATTTTATCAAAAGGCCTTTGGGAACAATTGTTGATATGATTTTCCTGTAGTCAAGTCAACTTAAGCTCAATGCATCAAATTGCAACTTCAAGGACCTCGGACAGTTTCCTATTCAATCTGCCCAATTTTTGACAGCCTGTGGCTAGCATAATGCATAACTGACAACTGCAGTTTTGTGCTTAAATGAAACCCTTACATTTAGTGCATATAACAAAATAAAAATATTTTAAAAATATTGCATAATTATGCCAGGACTTTAGGGTTTAGGGGGTGGGGGTAGTTTTTGTGACCAAATTTTATTTTACAGAAAGTCACAGTTTCGTCGAGTATTCACCTAAATACATGTTAATATAATGTTTGCGGCATAAAACATGAGACGAAAGTGATGCGTTTGCATAAAATTCGAGTTGAGAAGATTTCATTGTTTCGTCTAAAGAAGTGTGCTGTCAATTACTTTTGACTATTACCTGTAATGTTTCGAGTTCATGGAGTTCGATTTGTGCACTGAGGTGTATCATATCTGTATACTGTATAAATCATAGTCTAGATAAACACTTTTTTTTTGCGTAAAATCGTAATATTTTCTTTCACATCAGATTTAACCTATAATGTTGGTGCTTAAAAGAACCGTCTCATTGCGACGGTTCTTTTGAGTACCCACAACATAGTGTTTTGGTTGAGAAATGAGACAATTAATTTCTTTGTAAGCACTCATAACTAAAGCCCTGATATATGCCATTGAAAATTGATATTTACCTACAGGTTTTTACAAAATAAGTTTCTTATAATAAAGTGTTTTTGAGCATTTTGACAGCGTTCCCCCCGTGACCAAACATGCCGTTTTTATATGATGTGTGAAATGTGAAGCTACAACTGTATGCAAAAGGATTAGTTTGGTCACGAGTGGGGGGGGGAATCACCTCAGTAAAACTTTTTCTATTTTCTATATGTTGAATAGCAAAAATGGAGTTTTCAACCCATATTTTTCAATTGGTACTTGTTCAATGAGAAAACGGCTTTTGTGGATAAGTCGAGGGTTGAACCTACTATCTTTTTCATAGAAAAAAAATATCATTTTCTTTTAAACTTTTCTCTGGTCATTTTTATGGGCAATCCTTCATTAAGACTGTCCGAGGTCCTTTGTATATTGGTTGGCCCACACCTTTCTTTCCTTTAAGTACATCAATAAATACAAACTGAGTAGCTATCTTAAATTAAAACAACCCAAGACATGGTTATACACAGGTGATTACATTAGAATCCATCATGAATGTGAAAGTGGGATAGAAAAAACCGTTTCGAGGATCACCAATTGGCATTCTAGATTTCACTTGTAATTACGAGTGGACAAGTGGATTTTTGTCCCCTGTTCATTGCCTTTACCTTATCCCAGTAATTTCATTTCATATAACATACATGACCATCCAAAGCTATACTATGATGTATAGGTAACCACATGTATTTTTATACAATAACAGAGTCAAACTTGAGGTTTTGGAGAGTAAAATATATCTGAGGCCTTCATTGACCTGTTTTGATCTTTGTCTGCAGCTAGACCCATGGAAGTTTAAATACCTTTGTCTATGTTTCGCTTTTGTATTTGATTATGGTTTTCAAATAGTAAGAGATTACTTTTGGCTTTCCATCACATTATGATTTTAGTTCAACTGCGTTTTTCATCTATTCCTGATGCCATAGTCAGGCAACACGTTGGTGATTGTGACATTTGTGATGGCTGTAAGGCTAATAAAATTTCATATCATGAAGAAAATCGTAGATACAGATAAATGCCTTATGCAAGCTAGAGCATAGGTCCTGCTTACTCTAAAAGCTGATTCTTGTTTTTATATTTTTAACTAGTGTAATCAAAACGTATCTTCTCATACTGTTTCTGCATATTATTCTGAAGTTTAAGTTGACCCCTTTGTAGACTGGAAACCCCCTAAACACGTTCTGAGGTTATAAAACTTTTTCCATGCTCAACTCAGCTGAGAACGAAATTTATCCTGCCCATAAATGTTAAAATGCCAACAATTGTTGGCATTTTAACATTTATCAACATGATGAATACAACATCTGAGAGGCTTTAAGCAATAAACTTCTTTATTTGTCGGTATTTTAGTACTATGATGAAAACAGTCTTCAATGCCTTCATTTCTAATCATTGACCTTTTGATATGTATATATTTAGCCACCACAGGTTTCTTGAGACAAACTAGATGGATATATACTTTAGTTTACAAACGGTTAAACCTTTCAAAACTATAGATTTTGCTTTTTTCTCAAACTCAATTAATGCAGTTTTTTCTAGACTTGTCTAACACCCCTTTTTAACATGATGAAATCTTCTACTATTTAAAGTGGAAGAGTTTACCTCAGAAACTTAGGGTTGAAATGGTTAACAAAACATCACTTACCAGCATTGTAGATACCCTCATAGTTTTGTTTCCAAACACTCCTGTACCAGAAAATCTCTTGAGTGTAATATTGACTCCTTTACCAACTTGCCAGGAACCTGTCTATAAATAGAGATGTTCAAACATATGAAAGGTTAACAGACACATTCAAACGTAGTTTAAAGTTTCTGAATCAAATGAGAAGACATATTTAACATGTTTTATTGATAATGCTCATTAATATATAATCTGGAAAAAAGGATCCTTCAGAAATAGAGTGACCCTACAATATCAGAAAACAGCAGACTTGTTTAATTGAGTCTGTTCAAGAGAACTAATAAAAAGTGCAACAATATCCGTCAGAATCCAATATTTCGGAAGGACCAAAATATGAATAAATATCAACACTATATCGATGCGTGGGGAGAAGTTTTACCAACTCCACACAGAAACAACAACAACTATTGCGACCTCTAAATGATCTGGAAAAAGGGATTCTTCAGAAATAGAGAGAACCTACAATATTAGAAAAGAGCAGACTCGGTTTTATAGAGTTTTGTTGGTGAGAACGAATGGAAATTTGAACAATTTTCAAGCCCTATCACCTGCTTAAGCGGTATTCTGGTATTATGGGAGAAGTTTAACCGACTCCACACAAACACAACGACACCTTGCACCTTTGGTATGATATGGTTCTTACAGAAAGCAAAATTTCAAATTTGGTTCTTGACAGAAAGCAGAATTAAAGAGGAAGAGAAAGCTGGTTTCTTTGCTATTATTGTCTGACATGTATATTGTTACTATAAATGTGCTGTGGCTCTTTCTTAAGGTGCCCTGAGTTGGTCTGCAGTATGTGATTGTGGTATTTCCTGATCATACTCACTTACATTTTCAGTTATACTAGTGATAATGAATGTGAGAGATGTTACAGATCACATAAAAAAAGTAAGTGAGTATGATCAGGAAATACCACAATCACAAACTTCAGACAAACCCGTGGCACGGCGAGGAAGAGCCACACAACAAACATGAGATACCAGGTAGACAAGCAAAGCAAAGCAACCAGGCCCCGAGGTTATAAAACATTTTCCATGCTCAATCTCAATTTCCGTTTTTCTTTGAGCTTTTAAAGCCCAGTTTGAATTAAATATATCACTACATTCATTGATAAATATTTTGAGCCGACTATCACGACTTTTCAGCGGAGAAATGAATGAAGTTGCTCAAGGCCTAAAAATGAATATATAACAGTAAAATCACATCGATCATCATCAGATATAGATCTATAATAAGTCTCTTTTAGTGCCCAATGTAAAATAGTTTTCTTAAAACAACGACATGAAGCAAATGAATTGAAAAGATGTCGCAGTGCATTCAATTTTGTTCCTGGGGATTCACATCAAACAGTTTCGAACTTTTAGATTGATCAACTGAGAATAGATGCAATCTCCTTATTTAAAATAATCCAACGCACTTGTTGACATTCTAACTAAATAGATCTATCTCAAAAGAAAAAAGAAGGAACTCCTAAGCAAAAAAGGCATGTGCCCAGGCTTCACCTGATCACTCCTTAAATAAAAGTAGAACATTATCCAGTTCCACCCAGGAATTGACACCGCTTAAACAGCCTGAACCCCTGCCAAACAATGCCCAGGAGGTAGGTCCAGACCCCTATGAAACAGCCTGCACCCCTGCCCGACAGTGCATGGGAGGTAGGTTCCGACACTGCTTAAACAGCCTGCACCCCTGCCGACAGTGCCCTTAAGGAAGGTTCCGACATCACTTTAACAGCCTGCACCCCTGCAACACAGTGCCCGGCTGGTAAGTTTGGACACCACTTAAACAGCCTGCACCCCTGCAACACAGTGCCCAGGAGGAAGGTTCCAACACCACTTAAACAGCCTGCACCCCTGCAACACAGTGCATTGGAGGTAGGTTCCCACACTGCTTAAACAGCCTGCACCCCTGCCCCACAGTGCTCGGGAGGAAGGTTCTGACACTGCTTAAACAGCCTGCACCCCTGCAACACAGCGCCCAACAGGTAGGTTCCGACACCTCTTAAACAGCCTGCAACCTGTAACACAGTTCCCTGCAGGTAGGTTCTGACACCGCTTAACCAGCATGCACCCCTGCAACATAGTGCCTGGCAGGTTGGTTCTGACACCGCTTAAATAGCCTGCACCCCTGCAACACAGTGCCTGGCAGGTAGGTTCAGACACCACTTAAACAGCCTGCACCCCTGCAACACACTGCCTGGCAGGTAGGTTCCGACACCACTTAAACAGCCTGCAACCCTGCAACACAGTGCCCTGCAGGTAGGTTCTGACACTGCTTAAACAGCCTGCACCCCTGCCCCACAGTGCATGGGAGGTAGGTTCCCACTCTGCTTTAACAGCCTGCACCCCTGCCCCACAGTGCCTGGGAGGAAGGTTCTGACACTGCTTAAACAGCCTGCACCCCTGCAACACAGAGCCCAGCAGGTAGGTTCCTACACCGCTTTAACAGCCTGCAACCTGCAACACAGTGCCCGGCAGGTAGGTTCGGCACCGCTTAACCAGCCTGCACCCCTGCAACACAGTGCCGAGCCTTCATCCCTGCAACACAGTGCCCAGCAGGTAGGTTCCAACACAGCTTCAGCAGCCTGCACCCTTGCAACACCGTACCTGGCAGATAGGTTCTGACACCGCTTAAACAGCCTGCACCCCTGCAACACATTGCCTGGCAGGTAGGATTTGACATTGCTTTAACAGCCTGCACCCCTGCAATACAACGCCCAGTACGTTTATTCCACACCGCTAAAACAGCCTGCACTCCTGCAACACAGTACCCGGCAGGTAGGTTAGGACACCGCTTAAACAGCCTGCACCCCTGCATACAGTACCCTGCAGGTAGGTTCTGACACCGCTTAAACAGCCTGTATCCCTGCAACACAGGGCCTGGCAGGTAGGTACAGACACCGCTTAAACAGACTGCACCCCTGCAACACAGTGCCCGGCAGGTAGGTTCCAACACTGCTTAAACAGCCAGCACCACGGCAACACAGTGCCCGGCAGGTAGGTTTGGACACCGCTTAAACAGCATGCACCCTGCATAGTAGTGCCCGGCAGGTAGGTTCCTACACTGCTGAAATAGCCTGCAGCCCTGCAATGCAGTGCCGGCAGGTAGATTCTGACATGGCTTTAACAGCATGCACCCTGCATAACAGTGCCTGGCAGGTAGGTTCCGACACTGCTGAAACAGCCTGCACTCCTGCAACACAGTGCCGGCAGGTAGATTCTGACATTGCTTTAACAGCATGCACCCTGCATAACAGTGCCTGGCAGGTAAACTCGAACACCGTTTAAATAACCTTCTTTCTCTCTCCCTCCTCTCTCTCTCTTTCTCTCTCCGAAAACAGTGCCTCCTGTGAGGCTTGGACTGGGACCCTAGAGATAGATCGATAAAGACTTTAGGCCAATTATTTGATCAAAATGCAGCAGATTCAGGTTCTGAAACTTGATCCCTAGGCCAGATAACAAAGATCCACGGACCTGTTTGATATTGTTGGACTGAACACGGTGAACTGGTCCACATATTGGAATTGTAGCCGATGTTTAACAAATGTCATGGGATGTGAAGTCAGCTGACATGAAACATCTC
>CAXHUL010000241.1:0-48310 GCA_964019695.1 Loripinus fragilis | reverse complement strand
AGCACTCATAGCACATTTCAGTAGAAAAGGGAATACAATCACAAAAATTAACTTGCACAGCAGTGCTAGCCAGTCTGCAAAAACGGAGTATCACGGTCAGCCTGCTCGGATTGATTAGTCAAATCCTGGTCAAAACTGTTTGTGTATGGCCATTTAATTGCATTTTCTGGTATATAATGCAATTTGAGTCTTTCCTCGAGAAAACAAGGCTTTAAAAATCATTTTAAGAAAAATTTAAAATTTAAACTAAAATTCAATAAAATTTTAAATTTAAATTTAAATTTCTTCCAAAAATACTTTCAAATTATTTCTATTTTGATTCCTGATCTGTGTGCGAAATTTCATCTGAATTCATTGAAAAATGACTGTTTTACAAAGATTTTCGTTTTTTTCACCTTCTCTCTTATAGGGTTCGGTGCACAATTAATCGGTCCCATTCAACTCCATGTAAAATGGCAGAATTCGAGCATCTGCAAATTTTTCCGGGACATTGCTTGGACATTTTTCTGTCTGTGAGTGGCAAGATCTGTCATTCACCTATCAAAAAAGTGAAAAGACAACCTACCTTGATAATCTCGTTTTCTCAGCATTCTCCGTTCTTTGAGGAACAGTCAAAAAATCCGGGCTGAAATCCGACCCGCGTCAGACGTTACCTGGGGAGTGCGCCGGGGAGTCTGTGACAAAATAGTCCACACAAAGATGCATTTTTCTGCATCAGCCTGACAAATATAGACCAATGTTGAATCACATGTACATTTAAAGTCGAATAAAGCACCCATTTACGCCATAAAGGGCCCAGAAACGGCAAGTGCTAAATTTCTAAAGGTACTATTTTCGTGGGCTACCAAACCGGAAGACTGTAATTGTGTACTAACACCTTCAAGAATCTGCAAATTTTCGAATTTTTAAATTTTGTCTCTGTGACATATCAAACTCATATAGTTAAGCAAATAATCGTCCAAAAAGACTAACTCAGTCACCAAAAAGCGATACAAATCCAGGATTTCATATGTGACCCCCCTCACAAGCTGACACATGCAAAAGTTCAATTATTCAAACTAGTCTGATGAAAAAGTTCATAGTTTCAATTATTTCAACGAATCTTGATAACCCAAAAGCAAAAAAGAAAGTTTAGGCATCTGTAAGAGTCATTAAAGGATAATCTCACATAAACTTTAGTTACAAAATTTAAAAAACTGAAGCTAAAAAATCAAATTTTAAAGTGATTTTAAGCAAAATCGCGAACAGTTTTGAATCACATTCAAATTTGCCCCCAAAACCAAGCTACGTTGCACCCAAGCATGCTGAAAACAGCAATTTATACCACTTACTTTGTGTCTGAAGTAGAGCAGCTTCACTGATGAGTGCCTGATGCTGGACGAAACACATCATTTCATTCTAATCATGATCTACACTGCTAGTTCTGAATGCGAAATATTCCGTAATATACATGCTACCAAAATGGCCAGAGTGGGAAAGATTTGAGACCTAGGTCTAGATTTAATGCCCATATCATAATGGAAATTGCTCATCCTCTTTTTTTGATGAAACTATATCCCAAATTTGAAATTTCTGAAGAGACTGTAAGTAAAGATTACTCATTAGAACGGCCTCGTCGAACGAGAAATATCACAACCCGCTTAAGCACATAATATGTGTATCTGTGTAAAAGTGCTTCATTGGGGGTTAGGTAACTAAATGAGCTTTAATAACCGTGTTATATCATTGTCTATGCGAGGCGGTTCTAATGAGTAGCTTCATAAACCATTTCGAGTGTGAGGCGACTCTAATGAGTACCAAACAATACTACTGCTCGCGTGGTCGAAATAAGAACAAAATTTGATCTCGGGTGAAGCTGGGGGGGGGGAGGGGCTGCAGTTGATTTGTTTAGCTGAAAGAGTTTAAGTTTGTGTTCAAATTAGTACAGCCTCGACCCGGTGAGTTGAACAGCCAAATACAATTGAATTTTATTGGTCTAAGCAATGAGACCCAGGAACTTGCTTGGGGGAATGGTCCCGACCAGTCCCTGCGGATCCTCATCATTATGCCTTTAAGTGCCATCTCTATGAGGCGGTTCTAATTGAGTGTAAGTATCCTAAGAGTGTTTTAATAAATACCCATATGCTAAGTCACCATACTGGTACAGTTAAAGTGAGTAAGCACTCATAGCACATTTCAGTAGAAAAGGGAATACAATCACAAAAATTAACTTGCACAGCAGTGCTAGCCAGTCTGCAAAAACGGAGTATCACGGTCAGCCTGCTCGGATTGATTAGTCAAATCCTGGTCAAAACTGTTTGTGTATGGCCATTTAATTGCATTTTCTGGTATATAATGCAATTTGAGTCTTTCCTCGAGAAAACAAGGCTTTAAAAATCATTTTAAGAAAAATTTAAAATTTAAACTAAAATTCAATAAAATTTTAAAATTTAAATTTAAATTTCTTCCAAAAATACTTTCAAATTATTTCTATTTTGATTCCTGATCTGTGTGCGAAATTTCATCTGAATTCATTGAAAAATGACTGTTTTACAAAGATTTTCGTTTTTTTCACCTTCTCTCTTCAAGAATCTGCAAATTTTCGAATTTTTAAATTTTGTCTCTGTGACATATCAAACTCATATAGTTAAGCAAATAATCGTCCAAAAAGACTAACTCAGTCACCAAAAAGCGATACAAATCCAGGATTTCATATGTGACCCCCCTCACAAGCTGACACATGCAAAAGTTCAATTATTCAAACTAGTCTGATGAAAAAGTTCATAGTTTCAATTATTTCAACGAATCTTGATAACCCAAAAGCAAAAAAGAAAGTTTAGGCATCTGTAAGAGTCATTAAAGGATAATCTCACATAAACTTTAGTTACAAAATTTAAAAAACTGAAGCTAAAAAATCAAATTTTAAAGTGATTTTAAGCAAAATCGCGAACAGTTTTGAATCACATTCAAATTTGCCCCCAAAACCAAGCTACGTTGCACCCAAGCATGCTGAAAACAGCAATTTATACCACTTACTTTGTGTCTGAAGTAGAGCAGCTTCACTGATGAGTGCCTGATGCTGGACGAAACACATCATTTCATTCTAATCATGATCTACACTGCTAGTTCTGAATGCGAAATATTCCGTAATATACATGCTACCAAAATGGCCAGAGTGGGAAAGATTTGAGACCTAGGTCTAGATTTAATGCCCATATCATAATGGAAATTGCTCATCCTCTTTTTTTGATGAAACTATATCCCAAATTTGAAATTTCTGAAGAGACTGTAAGTAAAGATTACTCATTAGAACGGCCTCGTCGAACGAGAAATATCACAACCCGCTTAAGCACATAATATGTGTATCTGTGTAAAAGTGCTTCATTGGGGGTTAGGTAACTAAATGAGCTTTAATAACCGTGTTATATCATTGTCTATGCGAGGCGGTTCTAATGAGTAGCTTCATAAACCATTTCGAGTGTGAGGCGACTCTAATGAGTACCAAACAATACTACTGCTCGCGTGGTCGAAATAAGAACAAAATTTGATCTCGGGTGAAGCTGGGGGGGGGAGGGGCTGCAGTTGATTTGTTTAGCTGAAAGAGTTTAAGTTTGTGTTCAAATTAGTACAGCCTCGACCCGGTGAGTTGAACAGCCAAATACAATTGAATTTTATTGGTCTAAGCAATGAGACCCAGGAACTTGCTTGGGGGAATGGTCCCGACCAGTCCCTGCGGATCCTCATCATTATGCCTTTAAGTGCCATCTCTATGAGGCGGTTCTAATTGAGTGTAAGTATCCTAAGAGTGTTTTAATAAATACCCATATGCTAAGTCACCATACTGGTACAGTTAAAGTGAGTAAGCACTCATAGCACATTTCAGTAGAAAAGGGAATACAATCACAAAAATTAACTTGCACAGCAGTGCTAGCCAGTCTGCAAAAACGGAGTATCACGGTCAGCCTGCTCGGATTGATTAGTCAAATCCTGGTCAAAACTGTTTGTGTATGGCCATTTAATTGCATTTTCTGGTATATAATGCAATTTGAGTCTTTCCTCGAGAAAACAAGGCTTTAAAAATCATTTTAAGAAAAATTTAAAATTTAAACTAAAATTCAATAAAATTTTAAAATTTAAATTTAAATTTCTTCCAAAAATACTTTCAAATTATTTCTATTTTGATTCCTGATCTGTGTGCGAAATTTCATCTGAATTCATTGAAAAATGACTGTTTTACAAAGATTTTCGTTTTTTTCACCTTCTCTCTTATAGGGTTCGGTGCACAATTAATCGGTCCCATTCAACTCCATGTAAAATGGCAGAATTCGAGCATCTGCAAATTTTTCCGGGACATTGCTTGGACATTTTTCTGTCTGTGAGTGGCAAGATCTGTCATTCACCTATCAAAAAAGTGAAAAGACAACCTACCTTGATAATCTCGTTTTCTCAGCATTCTCCGTTCTTTGAGGAACAGTCAAAAAATCCGGGCTGAAATCCGACCCGCGTCAGACGTTACCTGGGGAGTGCGCCGGGGAGTCTGTGACAAAATAGTCCACACAAAGATGCATTTTTCTGCATCAGCCTGACAAATATAGACCAATGTTGAATCACATGTACATTTAAAGTCGAATAAAGCACCCATTTACGCCATAAAGGGCCCAGAAACGGCAAGTGCTAAATTTCTAAAGGTACTATTTTCGTGGGCTACCAAACCGGAAGACTGTAATTGTGTACTAACACCTTCAAGAATCTGCAAATTTTCGAATTTTTAAATTTTGTCTCTGTGACATATCAAACTCATATAGTTAAGCAAATAATCGTCCAAAAAGACTAACTCAGTCACCAAAAAGCGATACAAATCCAGGATTTCATATGTGACCCCCCTCACAAGCTGACACATGCAAAAGTTCAATTATTCAAACTAGTCTGATGAAAAAGTTCATAGTTTCAATTATTTCAACGAATCTTGATAACCCAAAAGCAAAAAAGAAAGTTTAGGCATCTGTAAGAGTCATTAAAGGATAATCTCACATAAACTTTAGTTACAAAATTTAAAAAACTGAAGCTAAAAAATCAAATTTTAAAGTGATTTTAAGCAAAATCGCGAACAGTTTTGAATCACATTCAAATTTGCCCCCAAAACCAAGCTACGTTGCACCCAAGCATGCTGAAAACAGCAATTTATACCACTTACTTTGTGTCTGAAGTAGAGCAGCTTCACTGATGAGTGCCTGATGCTGGACGAAACACATCATTTCATTCTAATCATGATCTACACTGCTAGTTCTGAATGCGAAATATTCCGTAATATACATGCTACCAAAATGGCCAGAGTGGGAAAGATTTGAGACCTAGGTCTAGATTTAATGCCCATATCATAATGGAAATTGCTCATCCTCTTTTTTTGATGAAACTATATCCCAAATTTGAAATTTCTGAAGAGACTGTAAGTAAAGATTACTCATTAGAACGGCCTCGTCGAACGAGAAATATCACAACCCGCTTAAGCACATAATATGTGTATCTGTGTAAAAGTGCTTCATTGGGGGTTAGGTAACTAAATGAGCTTTAATAACCGTGTTATATCATTGTCTATGCGAGGCGGTTCTAATGAGTAGCTTCATAAACCATTTCGAGTGTGAGGCGACTCTAATGAGTACCAAACAATACTACTGCTCGCGTGGTCGAAATAAGAACAAAATTTGATCTCGGGTGAAGCTGGGGGGGGGGAGGGGCTGCAGTTGATTTGTTTAGCTGAAAGAGTTTAAGTTTGTGTTCAAATTAGTACAGCCTCGACCCGGTGAGTTGAACAGCCAAATACAATTGAATTTTATTGGTCTAAGCAATGAGACCCAGGAACTTGCTTGGGGGAATGGTCCCGACCAGTCCCTGCGGATCCTCATCATTATGCCTTTAAGTGCCATCTCTATGAGGCGGTTCTAATTGAGTGTAAGTATCCTAAGAGTGTTTTAATAAATACCCATATGCTAAGTCACCATACTGGTACAGTTAAAGTGAGTAAGCACTCATAGCACATTTCAGTAGAAAAGGGAATACAATCACAAAAATTAACTTGCACAGCAGTGCTAGCCAGTCTGCAAAAACGGAGTATCACGGTCAGCCTGCTCGGATTGATTAGTCAAATCCTGGTCAAAACTGTTTGTGTATGGCCATTTAATTGCATTTTCTGGTATATAATGCAATTTGAGTCTTTCCTCGAGAAAACAAGGCTTTAAAAATCATTTTAAGAAAAATTTAAAATTTAAACTAAAATTCAATAAAATTTTAAAATTTAAATTTAAATTTCTTCCAAAAATACTTTCAAATTATTTCTATTTTGATTCCTGATCTGTGTGCGAAATTTCATCTGAATTCATTGAAAAATGACTGTTTTACAAAGATTTTCGTTTTTTTCACCTTCTCTCTTATAGGGTTCGGTGCACAATTAATCGGTCCCATTCAACTCCATGTAAAATGGCAGAATTCGAGCATCTGCAAATTTTTCCGGGACATTGCTTGGACATTTTTCTGTCTGTGAGTGGCAAGATCTGTCATTCACCTATCAAAAAAGTGAAAAGACAACCTACCTTGATAATCTCGTTTTCTCAGCATTCTCCGTTCTTTGAGGAACAGTCAAAAAATCCGGGCTGAAATCCGACCCGCGTCAGACGTTACCTGGGGAGTGCGCCGGGGAGTCTGTGACAAAATAGTCCACACAAAGATGCATTTTTCTGCATCAGCCTGACAAATATAGACCAATGTTGAATCACATGTACATTTAAAGTCGAATAAAGCACCCATTTACGCCATAAAGGGCCCAGAAACGGCAAGTGCTAAATTTCTAAAGGTACTATTTTCGTGGGCTACCAAACCGGAAGACTGTAATTGTGTACTAACACCTTCAAGAATCTGCAAATTTTCGAATTTTTAAATTTTGTCTCTGTGACATATCAAACTCATATAGTTAAGCAAATAATCGTCCAAAAAGACTAACTCAGTCACCAAAAAGCGATACAAATCCAGGATTTCATATGTGACCCCCCTCACAAGCTGACACATGCAAAAGTTCAATTATTCAAACTAGTCTGATGAAAAAGTTCATAGTTTCAATTATTTCAACGAATCTTGATAACCCAAAAGCAAAAAAGAAAGTTTAGGCATCTGTAAGAGTCATTAAAGGATAATCTCACATAAACTTTAGTTACAAAATTTAAAAAACTGAAGCTAAAAAATCAAATTTTAAAGTGATTTTAAGCAAAATCGCGAACAGTTTTGAATCACATTCAAATTTGCCCCCAAAACCAAGCTACGTTGCACCCAAGCATGCTGAAAACAGCAATTTATACCACTTACTTTGTGTCTGAAGTAGAGCAGCTTCACTGATGAGTGCCTGATGCTGGACGAAACACATCATTTCATTCTAATCATGATCTACACTGCTAGTTCTGAATGCGAAATATTCCGTAATATACATGCTACCAAAATGGCCAGAGTGGGAAAGATTTGAGACCTAGGTCTAGATTTAATGCCCATATCATAATGGAAATTGCTCATCCTCTTTTTTTGATGAAACTATATCCCAAATTTGAAATTTCTGAAGAGACTGTAAGTAAAGATTACTCATTAGAACGGCCTCGTCGAACGAGAAATATCACAACCCGCTTAAGCACATAATATGTGTATCTGTGTAAAAGTGCTTCATTGGGGGTTAGGTAACTAAATGAGCTTTAATAACCGTGTTATATCATTGTCTATGCGAGGCGGTTCTAATGAGTAGCTTCATAAACCATTTCGAGTGTGAGGCGACTCTAATGAGTACCAAACAATACTACTGCTCGCGTGGTCGAAATAAGAACAAAATTTGATCTCGGGTGAAGCTGGGGGGGGGGAGGGGCTGCAGTTGATTTGTTTAGCTGAAAGAGTTTAAGTTTGTGTTCAAATTAGTACAGCCTCGACCCGGTGAGTTGAACAGCCAAATACAATTGAATTTTATTGGTCTAAGCAATGAGACCCAGGAACTTGCTTGGGGGAATGGTCCCGACCAGTCCCTGCGGATCCTCATCATTATGCCTTTAAGTGCCATCTCTATGAGGCGGTTCTAATTGAGTGTAAGTATCCTAAGAGTGTTTTAATAAATACCCATATGCTAAGTCACCATACTGGTACAGTTAAAGTGAGTAAGCACTCATAGCACATTTCAGTAGAAAAGGGAATACAATCACAAAAATTAACTTGCACAGCAGTGCTAGCCAGTCTGCAAAAACGGAGTATCACGGTCAGCCTGCTCGGATTGATTAGTCAAATCCTGGTCAAAACTGTTTGTGTATGGCCATTTAATTGCATTTTCTGGTATATAATGCAATTTGAGTCTTTCCTCGAGAAAACAAGGCTTTAAAAATCATTTTAAGAAAAATTTAAAATTTAAACTAAAATTCAATAAAATTTTAAAATTTAAATTTAAATTTCTTCCAAAAATACTTTCAAATTATTTCTATTTTGATTCCTGATCTGTGTGCGAAATTTCATCTGAATTCATTGAAAAATGACTGTTTTACAAAGATTTTCGTTTTTTTCACCTTCTCTCTTCAAGAATCTGCAAATTTTCGAATTTTTAAATTTTGTCTCTGTGACATATCAAACTCATATAGTTAAGCAAATAATCGTCCAAAAAGACTAACTCAGTCACCAAAAAGCGATACAAATCCAGGATTTCATATGTGACCCCCCTCACAAGCTGACACATGCAAAAGTTCAATTATTCAAACTAGTCTGATGAAAAAGTTCATAGTTTCAATTATTTCAACGAATCTTGATAACCCAAAAGCAAAAAAGAAAGTTTAGGCATCTGTAAGAGTCATTAAAGGATAATCTCACATAAACTTTAGTTACAAAATTTAAAAAACTGAAGCTAAAAAATCAAATTTTAAAGTGATTTTAAGCAAAATCGCGAACAGTTTTGAATCACATTCAAATTTGCCCCCAAAACCAAGCTACGTTGCACCCAAGCATGCTGAAAACAGCAATTTATACCACTTACTTTGTGTCTGAAGTAGAGCAGCTTCACTGATGAGTGCCTGATGCTGGACGAAACACATCATTTCATTCTAATCATGATCTACACTGCTAGTTCTGAATGCGAAATATTCCGTAATATACATGCTACCAAAATGGCCAGAGTGGGAAAGATTTGAGACCTAGGTCTAGATTTAATGCCCATATCATAATGGAAATTGCTCATCCTCTTTTTTTGATGAAACTATATCCCAAATTTGAAATTTCTGAAGAGACTGTAAGTAAAGATTACTCATTAGAACGGCCTCGTCGAACGAGAAATATCACAACCCGCTTAAGCACATAATATGTGTATCTGTGTAAAAGTGCTTCATTGGGGGTTAGGTAACTAAATGAGCTTTAATAACCGTGTTATATCATTGTCTATGCGAGGCGGTTCTAATGAGTAGCTTCATAAACCATTTCGAGTGTGAGGCGACTCTAATGAGTACCAAACAATACTACTGCTCGCGTGGTCGAAATAAGAACAAAATTTGATCTCGGGTGAAGCTGGGGGGGGGAGGGGCTGCAGTTGATTTGTTTAGCTGAAAGAGTTTAAGTTTGTGTTCAAATTAGTACAGCCTCGACCCGGTGAGTTGAACAGCCAAATACAATTGAATTTTATTGGTCTAAGCAATGAGACCCAGGAACTTGCTTGGGGGAATGGTCCCGACCAGTCCCTGCGGATCCTCATCATTATGCCTTTAAGTGCCATCTCTATGAGGCGGTTCTAATTGAGTGTAAGTATCCTAAGAGTGTTTTAATAAATACCCATATGCTAAGTCACCATACTGGTACAGTTAAAGTGAGTAAGCACTCATAGCACATTTCAGTAGAAAAGGGAATACAATCACAAAAATTAACTTGCACAGCAGTGCTAGCCAGTCTGCAAAAACGGAGTATCACGGTCAGCCTGCTCGGATTGATTAGTCAAATCCTGGTCAAAACTGTTTGTGTATGGCCATTTAATTGCATTTTCTGGTATATAATGCAATTTGAGTCTTTCCTCGAGAAAACAAGGCTTTAAAAATCATTTTAAGAAAAATTTAAAATTTAAACTAAAATTCAATAAAATTTTAAAATTTAAATTTAAATTTCTTCCAAAAATACTTTCAAATTATTTCTATTTTGATTCCTGATCTGTGTGCGAAATTTCATCTGAATTCATTGAAAAATGACTGTTTTACAAAGATTTTCGTTTTTTTCACCTTCTCTCTTATAGGGTTCGGTGCACAATTAATCGGTCCCATTCAACTCCATGTAAAATGGCAGAATTCGAGCATCTGCAAATTTTTCCGGGACATTGCTTGGACATTTTTCTGTCTGTGAGTGGCAAGATCTGTCATTCACCTATCAAAAAAGTGAAAAGACAACCTACCTTGATAATCTCGTTTTCTCAGCATTCTCCGTTCTTTGAGGAACAGTCAAAAAATCCGGGCTGAAATCCGACCCGCGTCAGACGTTACCTGGGGAGTGCGCCGGGGAGTCTGTGACAAAATAGTCCACACAAAGATGCATTTTTCTGCATCAGCCTGACAAATATAGACCAATGTTGAATCACATGTACATTTAAAGTCGAATAAAGCACCCATTTACGCCATAAAGGGCCCAGAAACGGCAAGTGCTAAATTTCTAAAGGTACTATTTTCGTGGGCTACCAAACCGGAAGACTGTAATTGTGTACTAACACCTTCAAGAATCTGCAAATTTTCGAATTTTTAAATTTTGTCTCTGTGACATATCAAACTCATATAGTTAAGCAAATAATCGTCCAAAAAGACTAACTCAGTCACCAAAAAGCGATACAAATCCAGGATTTCATATGTGACCCCCCTCACAAGCTGACACATGCAAAAGTTCAATTATTCAAACTAGTCTGATGAAAAAGTTCATAGTTTCAATTATTTCAACGAATCTTGATAACCCAAAAGCAAAAAAGAAAGTTTAGGCATCTGTAAGAGTCATTAAAGGATAATCTCACATAAACTTTAGTTACAAAATTTAAAAAACTGAAGCTAAAAAATCAAATTTTAAAGTGATTTTAAGCAAAATCGCGAACAGTTTTGAATCACATTCAAATTTGCCCCCAAAACCAAGCTACGTTGCACCCAAGCATGCTGAAAACAGCAATTTATACCACTTACTTTGTGTCTGAAGTAGAGCAGCTTCACTGATGAGTGCCTGATGCTGTACGAAACACATCATTTCATTCTAATCATGATCTACACTGCTAGTTCTGAATGCGAAATATTCCGTAATATACATGCTACCAAAATGGCCAGAGTGGGAAAGATTTGAGACCTAGGTCTAGATTTAATGCCCATATCATAATGGAAATTGCTCATCCTCTTTTTTTGATGAAACTATATCCCAAATTTGAAATTTCTGAAGAGACTGTAAGTAAAGATTACTCATTAGAACGGCCTCGTCGAACGAGAAATATCACAACCCGCTTAAGCACATAATATGTGTATCTGTGTAAAAGTGCTTCATTGGGGGTTAGGTAACTAAATGAGCTTTAATAACCGTGTTATATCATTGTCTATGCGAGGCGGTTCTAATGAGTAGCTTCATAAACCATTTCGAGTGTGAGGCGACTCTAATGAGTACCAAACAATACTACTGCTCGCGTGGTCGAAATAAGAACAAAATTTGATCTCGGGTGAAGCTGGGGGGGGGAGGGGCTGCAGTTGATTTGTTTAGCTGAAAGAGTTTAAGTTTGTGTTCAAATTAGTACAGCCTCGACCCGGTGAGTTGAACAGCCAAATACAATTGAATTTTATTGGTCTAAGCAATGAGACCCAGGAACTTGCTTGGGGGAATGGTCCCGACCAGTCCCTGCGGATCCTCATCATTATGCCTTTAAGTGCCATCTCTATGAGGCGGTTCTAATTGAGTGTAAGTATCCTAAGAGTGTTTTAATAAATACCCATATGCTAAGTCACCATACTGGTACAGTTAAAGTGAGTAAGCACTCATAGCACATTTCAGTAGAAAAGGGAATACAATCACAAAAATTAACTTGCACAGCAGTGCTAGCCAGTCTGCAAAAACGGAGTATCACGGTCAGCCTGCTCGGATTGATTAGTCAAATCCTGGTCAAAACTGTTTGTGTATGGCCATTTAATTGCATTTTCTGGTATATAATGCAATTTGAGTCTTTCCTCGAGAAAACAAGGCTTTAAAAATCATTTTAAGAAAAATTTAAAATTTAAACTAAAATTCAATAAAATTTTAAAATTTAAATTTAAATTTCTTCCAAAAATACTTTCAAATTATTTCTATTTTGATTCCTGATCTGTGTGCGAAATTTCATCTGAATTCATTGAAAAATGACTGTTTTACAAAGATTTTCGTTTTTTTCACCTTCTCTCTTATAGGGTTCGGTGCACAATTAATCGGTCCCATTCAACTCCATGTAAAATGGCAGAATTCGAGCATCTGCAAATTTTTCCGGGACATTGCTTGGACATTTTTCTGTCTGTGAGTGGCAAGATCTGTCATTCACCTATCAAAAAAGTGAAAAGACAACCTACCTTGATAATCTCGTTTTCTCAGCATTCTCCGTTCTTTGAGGAACAGTCAAAAAATCCGGGCTGAAATCCGACCCGCGTCAGACGTTACCTGGGGAGTGCGCCGGGGAGTCTGTGACAAAATAGTCCACACAAAGATGCATTTTTCTGCATCAGCCTGACAAATATAGACCAATGTTGAATCACATGTACATTTAAAGTCGAATAAAGCACCCATTTACGCCATAAAGGGCCCAGAAACGGCAAGTGCTAAATTTCTAAAGGTACTATTTTCGTGGGCTACCAAACCGGAAGACTGTAATTGTGTACTAACACCTTCAAGAATCTGCAAATTTTCGAATTTTTAAATTTTGTCTCTGTGACATATCAAACTCATATAGTTAAGCAAATAATCGTCCAAAAAGACTAAC
This sequence comes from Loripinus fragilis, assembly GCA_964019695.1. Lineage (NCBI taxonomy): Eukaryota > Metazoa > Mollusca > Bivalvia > Lucinida > Lucinidae > Loripinus > Loripinus fragilis. The sequence continues at coordinate 35,337 of CAXHUL010000241.1, read as the reverse complement.
TCAGTCACCAAAAAGCGATACAAATCCAGGATTTCATATGTGACCCCCCTCACAAGCTGACACATGCAAAAGTTCAATTATTCAAACTAGTCTGATGAAAAAGTTCATAGTTTCAATTATTTCAACGAATCTTGATAACCCAAAAGCAAAAAAGAAAGTTTAGGCATCTGTAAGAGTCATTAAAGGATAATCTCACATAAACTTTAGTTACAAAATTTAAAAAACTGAAGCTAAAAAATCAAATTTTAAAGTGATTTTAAGCAAAATCGCGAACAGTTTTGAATCACATTCAAATTTGCCCCCAAAACCAAGCTACGTTGCACCCAAGCATGCTGAAAACAGCAATTTATACCACTTACTTTGTGTCTGAAGTAGAGCAGCTTCACTGATGAGTGCCTGATGCTGGACGAAACACATCATTTCATTCTAATCATGATCTACACTGCTAGTTCTGAATGCGAAATATTCCGTAATATACATGCTACCAAAATGGCCAGAGTGGGAAAGATTTGAGACCTAGGTCTAGATTTAATGCCCATATCATAATGGAAATTGCTCATCCTCTTTTTTTGATGAAACTATATCCCAAATTTGAAATTTCTGAAGAGACTGTAAGTAAAGATTACTCATTAGAACGGCCTCGTCGAACGAGAAATATCACAACCCGCTTAAGCACATAATATGTGTATCTGTGTAAAAGTGCTTCATTGGGGGTTAGGTAACTAAATGAGCTTTAATAACCGTGTTATATCATTGTCTATGCGAGGCGGTTCTAATGAGTAGCTTCATAAACCATTTCGAGTGTGAGGCGACTCTAATGAGTACCAAACAATACTACTGCTCGCGTGGTCGAAATAAGAACAAAATTTGATCTCGGGTGAAGCTGGGGGGGGGAGGGGCTGCAGTTGATTTGTTTAGCTGAAAGAGTTTAAGTTTGTGTTCAAATTAGTACAGCCTCGACCCGGTGAGTTGAACAGCCAAATACAATTGAATTTTATTGGTCTAAGCAATGAGACCCAGGAACTTGCTTGGGGGAATGGTCCCGACCAGTCCCTGCGGATCCTCATCATTATGCCTTTAAGTGCCATCTCTATGAGGCGGTTCTAATTGAGTGTAAGTATCCTAAGAGTGTTTTAATAAATACCCATATGCTAAGTCACCATACTGGTACAGTTAAAGTGAGTAAGCACTCATAGCACATTTCAGTAGAAAAGGGAATACAATCACAAAAATTAACTTGCACAGCAGTGCTAGCCAGTCTGCAAAAACGGAGTATCACGGTCAGCCTGCTCGGATTGATTAGTCAAATCCTGGTCAAAACTGTTTGTGTATGGCCATTTAATTGCATTTTCTGGTATATAATGCAATTTGAGTCTTTCCTCGAGAAAACAAGGCTTTAAAAATCATTTTAAGAAAAATTTAAAATTTAAACTAAAATTCAATAAAATTTTAAAATTTAAATTTGAATTTCTTCCAAAAATACTTTCAAATTATTTCTATTTTGATTCCTGATCTGTGTGCGAAATTTCATCTGAATTCATTGAAAAATGACTGTTTTACAAAGATTTTCGTTTTTTTCACCTTCTCTCTTATAGGGTTCGGTGCACAATTAATCGGTCCCATTCAACTCCATGTAAAATGGCAGAATTCGAGCATCTGCAAATTTTTCCGGGACATTGCTTGGACATTTTTCTGTCTGTGAGTGGCAAGATCTGTCATTCACCTATCAAAAAAGTGAAAAGACAACCTACCTTGATAATCTCGTTTTCTCAGCATTCTCCGTTCTTTGAGGAACAGTCAAAAAATCCGGGCTGAAATCCGACCCGCGTCAGACGTTACCTGGGGAGTGCGCCGGGGAGTCTGTGACAAAATAGTCCACACAAAGATGCATTTTTCTGCATCAGCCTGACAAATATAGACCAATGTTGAATCACATGTACATTTAAAGTCGAATAAAGCACCCATTTACGCCATAAAGGGCCCAGAAACGGCAAGTGCTAAATTTCTAAAGGTACTATTTTCGTGGGCTACCAAACCGGAAGACTGTAATTGTGTACTAACACCTTCAAGAATCTGCAAATTTTCGAATTTTTAAATTTTGTCTCTGTGACATATCAAACTCATATAGTTAAGCAAATAATCGTCCAAAAAGACTAACTCAGTCACCAAAAAGCGATACAAATCCAGGATTTCATATGTGACCCCCCTCACAAGCTGACACATGCAAAAGTTCAATTATTCAAACTAGTCTGATGAAAAAGTTCATAGTTTCAATTATTTCAACGAATCTTGATAACCCAAAAGCAAAAAAGAAAGTTTAGGCATCTGTAAGAGTCATTAAAGGATAATCTCACATAAACTTTAGTTACAAAATTTAAAAAACTGAAGCTAAAAAATCAAATTTTAAAGTGATTTTAAGCAAAATCGCGAACAGTTTTGAATCACATTCAAATTTGCCCCCAAAACCAAGCTACGTTGCACCCAAGCATGCTGAAAACAGCAATTTATACCACTTACTTTGTGTCTGAAGTAGAGCAGCTTCACTGATGAGTGCCTGATGCTGGACGAAACACATCATTTCATTCTAATCATGATCTACACTGCTAGTTCTGAATGCGAAATATTCCGTAATATACATGCTACCAAAATGGCCAGAGTGGGAAAGATTTGAGACCTAGGTCTAGATTTAATGCCCATATCATAATGGAAATTGCTCATCCTCTTTTTTTGATGAAACTATATCCCAAATTTGAAATTTCTGAAGAGACTGTAAGTAAAGATTACTCATTAGAACGGCCTCGTCGAACGAGAAATATCACAACCCGCTTAAGCACATAATATGTGTATCTGTGTAAAAGTGCTTCATTGGGGGTTAGGTAACTAAATGAGCTTTAATAACCGTGTTATATCATTGTCTATGCGAGGCGGTTCTAATGAGTAGCTTCATAAACCATTTCGAGTGTGAGGCGACTCTAATGAGTACCAAACAATACTACTGCTCGCGTGGTCGAAATAAGAACAAAATTTGATCTCGGGTGAAGCTGGGGGGGGGAGGGGCTGCAGTTGATTTGTTTAGCTGAAAGAGTTTAAGTTTGTGTTCAAATTAGTACAGCCTCGACCCGGTGAGTTGAACAGCCAAATACAATTGAATTTTATTGGTCTAAGCAATGAGACCCAGGAACTTGCTTGGGGGAATGGTCCCGACCAGTCCCTGCGGATCCTCATCATTATGCCTTTAAGTGCCATCTCTATGAGGCGGTTCTAATTGAGTGTAAGTATCCTAAGAGTGTTTTAATAAATACCCATATGCTAAGTCACCATACTGGTACAGTTAAAGTGAGTAAGCACTCATAGCACATTTCAGTAGAAAAGGGAATACAATCACAAAAATTAACTTGCACAGCAGTGCTAGCCAGTCTGCAAAAACGGAGTATCACGGTCAGCCTGCTCGGATTGATTAGTCAAATCCTGGTCAAAACTGTTTGTGTATGGCCATTTAATTGCATTTTCTGGTATATAATGCAATTTGAGTCTTTCCTCGAGAAAACAAGGCTTTAAAAATCATTTTAAGAAAAATTTAAAATTTAAACTAAAATTCAATAAAATTTTAAAATTTAAATTTCTTCCAAAAATACTTTCAAATTATTTCTATTTTGATTCCTGATCTGTGTGCGAAATTTCATCTGAATTCATTGAAAAATGACTGTTTTACAAAGATTTTCGTTTTTTTCACCTTCTCTCTTATAGGGTTCGGTGCACAATTAATCGGTCCCATTCAACTCCATGTAAAATGGCAGAATTCGAGCATCTGCAAATTTTTCCGGGACATTGCTTGGACATTTTTCTGTCTGTGAGTGGCAAGATCTGTCATTCACCTATCAAAAAAGTGAAAAGACAACCTACCTTGATAATCTCGTTTTCTCAGCATTCTCCGTTCTTTGAGGAACAGTCAAAAAATCCGGGCTGAAATCCGACCCGCGTCAGACGTTACCTGGGGAGTGCGCCGGGGAGTCTGTGACAAAATAGTCCACACAAAGATGCATTTTTCTGCATCAGCCTGACAAATATAGACCAATGTTGAATCACATGTACATTTAAAGTCGAATAAAGCACCCATTTACGCCATAAAGGGCCCAGAAACGGCAAGTGCTAAATTTCTAAAGGTACTATTTTCGTGGGCTACCAAACCGGAAGACTGTAATTGTGTACTAACACCTTCAAGAATCTGCAAATTTTCGAATTTTTAAATTTTGTCTCTGTGACATATCAAACTCATATAGTTAAGCAAATAATCGTCCAAAAAGACTAACTCAGTCACCAAAAAGCGATACAAATCCAGGATTTCATATGTGACCCCCCTCACAAGCTGACACATGCAAAAGTTCAATTATTCAAACTAGTCTGATGAAAAAGTTCATAGTTTCAATTATTTCAACGAATCTTGATAACCCAAAAGCAAAAAAGAAAGTTTAGGCATCTGTAAGAGTCATTAAAGGATAATCTCACATAAACTTTAGTTACAAAATTTAAAAAACTGAAGCTAAAAAATCAAATTTTAAAGTGATTTTAAGCAAAATCGCGAACAGTTTTGAATCACATTCAAATTTGCCCCCAAAACCAAGCTACGTTGCACCCAAGCATGCTGAAAACAGCAATTTATACCACTTACTTTGTGTCTGAAGTAGAGCAGCTTCACTGATGAGTGCCTGATGCTGGACGAAACACATCATTTCATTCTAATCATGATCTACACTGCTAGTTCTGAATGCGAAATATTCCGTAATATACATGCTACCAAAATGGCCAGAGTGGGAAAGATTTGAGACCTAGGTCTAGATTTAATGCCCATATCATAATGGAAATTGCTCATCCTCTTTTTTTGATGAAACTATATCCCAAATTTGAAATTTCTGAAGAGACTGTAAGTAAAGATTACTCATTAGAACGGCCTCGTCGAACGAGAAATATCACAACCCGCTTAAGCACATAATATGTGTATCTGTGTAAAAGTGCTTCATTGGGGGTTAGGTAACTAAATGAGCTTTAATAACCGTGTTATATCATTGTCTATGCGAGGCGGTTCTAATGAGTAGCTTCATAAACCATTTCGAGTGTGAGGCGACTCTAATGAGTACCAAACAATACTACTGCTCGCGTGGTCGAAATAAGAACAAAATTTGATCTCGGGTGAAGCTGGGGGGGGGAGGGGCTGCAGTTGATTTGTTTAGCTGAAAGAGTTTAAGTTTGTGTTCAAATTAGTACAGCCTCGACCCGGTGAGTTGAACAGCCAAATACAATTGAATTTTATTGGTCTAAGCAATGAGACCCAGGAACTTGCTTGGGGGAATGGTCCCGACCAGTCCCTGCGGATCCTCATCATTATGCCTTTAAGTGCCATCTCTATGAGGCGGTTCTAATTGAGTGTAAGTATCCTAAGAGTGTTTTAATAAATACCCATATGCTAAGTCACCATACTGGTACAGTTAAAGTGAGTAAGCACTCATAGCACATTTCAGTAGAAAAGGGAATACAATCACAAAAATTAACTTGCACAGCAGTGCTAGCCAGTCTGCAAAAACGGAGTATCACGGTCAGCCTGCTCGGATTGATTAGTCAAATCCTGGTCAAAACTGTTTGTGTATGGCCATTTAATTGCATTTTCTGGTATATAATGCAATTTGAGTCTTTCCTCGAGAAAACAAGGCTTTAAAAATCATTTTAAGAAAAATTTAAAATTTAAACTAAAATTCAATAAAATTTTAAAATTTAAATTTAAATTTCTTCCAAAAATACTTTCAAATTATTTCTATTTTGATTCCTGATCTGTGTGCGAAATTTCATCTGAATTCATTGAAAAATGACTGTTTTACAAAGATTTTCGTTTTTTTCACCTTCTCTCTTATAGGGTTCGGTGCACAATTAATCGGTCCCATTCAACTCCATGTAAAATGGCAGAATTCGAGCATCTGCAAATTTTTCCGGGACATTGCTTGGACATTTTTCTGTCTGTGAGTGGCAAGATCTGTCATTCACCTATCAAAAAAGTGAAAAGACAACCTACCTTGATAATCTCGTTTTCTCAGCATTCTCCGTTCTTTGAGGAACAGTCAAAAAATCCGGGCTGAAATCCGACCCGCGTCAGACGTTACCTGGGGAGTGCGCCGGGGAGTCTGTGACAAAATAGTCCACACAAAGATGCATTTTTCTGCATCAGCCTGACAAATATAGACCAATGTTGAATCACATGTACATTTAAAGTCGAATAAAGCACCCATTTACGCCATAAAGGGCCCAGAAACGGCAAGTGCTAAATTTCTAAAGGTACTATTTTCGTGGGCTACCAAACCGGAAGACTGTAATTGTGTACTAACACCTTCAAGAATCTGCAAATTTTCGAATTTTTAAATTTTGTCTCTGTGACATATCAAACTCATATAGTTAAGCAAATAATCGTCCAAAAAGACTAACTCAGTCACCAAAAAGCGATACAAATCCAGGATTTCATATGTGACCCCCCTCACAAGCTGACACATGCAAAAGTTCAATTATTCAAACTAGTCTGATGAAAAAGTTCATAGTTTCAATTATTTCAACGAATCTTGATAACCCAAAAGCAAAAAAGAAAGTTTAGGCATCTGTAAGAGTCATTAAAGGATAATCTCACATAAACTTTAGTTACAAAATTTAAAAAACTGAAGCTAAAAAATCAAATTTTAAAGTGATTTTAAGCAAAATCGCGAACAGTTTTGAATCACATTCAAATTTGCCCCCAAAACCAAGCTACGTTGCACCCAAGCATGCTGAAAACAGCAATTTATACCACTTACTTTGTGTCTGAAGTAGAGCAGCTTCACTGATGAGTGCCTGATGCTGGACGAAACACATCATTTCATTCTAATCATGATCTACACTGCTAGTTCTGAATGCGAAATATTCCGTAATATACATGCTACCAAAATGGCCAGAGTGGGAAAGATTTGAGACCTAGGTCTAGATTTAATGCCCATATCATAATGGAAATTGCTCATCCTCTTTTTTTGATGAAACTATATCCCAAATTTGAAATTTCTGAAGAGACTGTAAGTAAAGATTACTCATTAGAACGGCCTCGTCGAACGAGAAATATCACAACCCGCTTAAGCACATAATATGTGTATCTGTGTAAAAGTGCTTCATTGGGGGTTAGGTAACTAAATGAGCTTTAATAACCGTGTTATATCATTGTCTATGCGAGGCGGTTCTAATGAGTAGCTTCATAAACCATTTCGAGTGTGAGGCGACTCTAATGAGTACCAAACAATACTACTGCTCGCGTGGTCGAAATAAGAACAAAATTTGATCTCGGGTGAAGCTGGGGGGGGGAGGGGCTGCAGTTGATTTGTTTAGCTGAAAGAGTTTAAGTTTGTGTTCAAATTAGTACAGCCTCGACCCGGTGAGTTGAACAGCCAAATACAATTGAATTTTATTGGTCTAAGCAATGAGACCCAGGAACTTGCTTGGGGGAATGGTCCCGACCAGTCCCTGCGGATCCTCATCATTATGCCTTTAAGTGCCATCTCTATGAGGCGGTTCTAATTGAGTGTAAGTATCCTAAGAGTGTTTTAATAAATACCCATATGCTAAGTCACCATACTGGTACAGTTAAAGTGAGTAAGCACTCATAGCACATTTCAGTAGAAAAGGGAATACAATCACAAAAATTAACTTGCACAGCAGTGCTAGCCAGTCTGCAAAAACGGAGTATCACGGTCAGCCTGCTCGGATTGATTAGTCAAATCCTGGTCAAAACTGTTTGTGTATGGCCATTTAATTGCATTTTCTGGTATATAATGCAATTTGAGTCTTTCCTCGAGAAAACAAGGCTTTAAAAATCATTTTAAGAAAAATTTAAAATTTAAACTAAAATTCAATAAAATTTTAAAATTTAAATTTGAATTTCTTCCAAAAATACTTTCAAATTATTTCTATTTTGATTCCTGATCTGTGTGCGAAATTTCATCTGAATTCATTGAAAAATGACTGTTTTACAAAGATTTTCGTTTTTTTCACCTTCTCTCTTATAGGGTTCGGTGCACAATTAATCGGTCCCATTCAACTCCATGTAAAATGGCAGAATTCGAGCATCTGCAAATTTTTCCGGGACATTGCTTGGACATTTTTCTGTCTGTGAGTGGCAAGATCTGTCATTCACCTATCAAAAAAGTGAAAAGACAACCTACCTTGATAATCTCGTTTTCTCAGCATTCTCCGTTCTTTGAGGAACAGTCAAAAAATCCGGGCTGAAATCCGACCCGCGTCAGACGTTACCTGGGGAGTGCGCCGGGGAGTCTGTGACAAAATAGTCCACACAAAGATGCATTTTTCTGCATCAGCCTGACAAATATAGACCAATGTTGAATCACATGTACATTTAAAGTCGAATAAAGCACCCATTTACGCCATAAAGGGCCCAGAAACGGCAAGTGCTAAATTTCTAAAGGTACTATTTTCGTGGGCTACCAAACCGGAAGACTGTAATTGTGTACTAACACCTTCAAGAATCTGCAAATTTTCGAATTTTTAAATTTTGTCTCTGTGACATATCAAACTCATATAGTTAAGCAAATAATCGTCCAAAAAGACTAACTCAGTCACCAAAAAGCGATACAAATCCAGGATTTCATATGTGACCCCCCTCACAAGCTGACACATGCAAAAGTTCAATTATTCAAACTAGTCTGATGAAAAAGTTCATAGTTTCAATTATTTCAACGAATCTTGATAACCCAAAAGCAAAAAAGAAAGTTTAGGCATCTGTAAGAGTCATTAAAGGATAATCTCACATAAACTTTAGTTACAAAATTTAAAAAACTGAAGCTAAAAAATCAAATTTTAAAGTGATTTTAAGCAAAATCGCGAACAGTTTTGAATCACATTCAAATTTGCCCCCAAAACCAAGCTACGTTGCACCCAAGCATGCTGAAAACAGCAATTTATACCACTTACTTTGTGTCTGAAGTAGAGCAGCTTCACTGATGAGTGCCTGATGCTGGACGAAACACATCATTTCATTCTAATCATGATCTACACTGCTAGTTCTGAATGCGAAATATTCCGTAATATACATGCTACCAAAATGGCCAGAGTGGGAAAGATTTGAGACCTAGGTCTAGATTTAATGCCCATATCATAATGGAAATTGCTCATCCTCTTTTTTTGATGAAACTATATCCCAAATTTGAAATTTCTGAAGAGACTGTAAGTAAAGATTACTCATTAGAACGGCCTCGTCGAACGAGAAATATCACAACCCGCTTAAGCACATAATATGTGTATCTGTGTAAAAGTGCTTCATTGGGGGTTAGGTAACTAAATGAGCTTTAATAACCGTGTTATATCATTGTCTATGCGAGGCGGTTCTAATGAGTAGCTTCATAAACCATTTCGAGTGTGAGGCGACTCTAATGAGTACCAAACAATACTACTGCTCGCGTGGTCGAAATAAGAACAAAATTTGATCTCGGGTGAAGCTGGGGGGGGGAGGGGCTGCAGTTGATTTGTTTAGCTGAAAGAGTTTAAGTTTGTGTTCAAATTAGTACAGCCTCGACCCGGTGAGTTGAACAGCCAAATACAATTGAATTTTATTGGTCTAAGCAATGAGACCCAGGAACTTGCTTGGGGGAATGGTCCCGACCAGTCCCTGCGGATCCTCATCATTATGCCTTTAAGTGCCATCTCTATGAGGCGGTTCTAATTGAGTGTAAGTATCCTAAGAGTGTTTTAATAAATACCCATATGCTAAGTCACCATACTGGTACAGTTAAAGTGAGTAAGCACTCATAGCACATTTCAGTAGAAAAGGGAATACAATCACAAAAATTAACTTGCACAGCAGTGCTAGCCAGTCTGCAAAAACGGAGTATCACGGTCAGCCTGCTCGGATTGATTAGTCAAATCCTGGTCAAAACTGTTTGTGTATGGCCATTTAATTGCATTTTCTGGTATATAATGCAATTTGAGTCTTTCCTCGAGAAAACAAGGCTTTAAAAATCATTTTAAGAAAAATTTAAAATTTAAACTAAAATTCAATAAAATTTTAAAATTTAAATTTCTTCCAAAAATACTTTCAAATTATTTCTATTTTGATTCCTGATCTGTGTGCGAAATTTCATCTGAATTCATTGAAAAATGACTGTTTTACAAAGATTTTCGTTTTTTTCACCTTCTCTCTTATAGGGTTCGGTGCACAATTAATCGGTCCCATTCAACTCCATGTAAAATGGCAGAATTCGAGCATCTGCAAATTTTTCCGGGACATTGCTTGGACATTTTTCTGTCTGTGAGTGGCAAGATCTGTCATTCACCTATCAAAAAAGTGAAAAGACAACCTACCTTGATAATCTCGTTTTCTCAGCATTCTCCGTTCTTTGAGGAACAGTCAAAAAATCCGGGCTGAAATCCGACCCGCGTCAGACGTTACCTGGGGAGTGCGCCGGGGAGTCTGTGACAAAATAGTCCACACAAAGATGCATTTTTCTGCATCAGCCTGACAAATATAGACCAATGTTGAATCACATGTACATTTAAAGTCGAATAAAGCACCCATTTACGCCATAAAGGGCCCAGAAACGGCAAGTGCTAAATTTCTAAAGGTACTATTTTCGTGGGCTACCAAACCGGAAGACTGTAATTGTGTACTAACACCTTCAAGAATCTGCAAATTTTCGAATTTTTAAATTTTGTCTCTGTGACATATCAAACTCATATAGTTAAGCAAATAATCGTCCAAAAAGACTAACTCAGTCACCAAAAAGCGATACAAATCCAGGATTTCATATGTGACCCCCCTCACAAGCTGACACATGCAAAAGTTCAATTATTCAAACTAGTCTGATGAAAAAGTTCATAGTTTCAATTATTTCAACGAATCTTGATAACCCAAAAGCAAAAAAGAAAGTTTAGGCATCTGTAAGAGTCATTAAAGGATAATCTCACATAAACTTTAGTTACAAAATTTAAAAAACTGAAGCTAAAAAATCAAATTTTAAAGTGATTTTAAGCAAAATCGCGAACAGTTTTGAATCACATTCAAATTTGCCCCCAAAACCAAGCTACGTTGCACCCAAGCATGCTGAAAACAGCAATTTATACCACTTACTTTGTGTCTGAAGTAGAGCAGCTTCACTGATGAGTGCCTGATGCTGGACGAAACACATCATTTCATTCTAATCATGATCTACACTGCTAGTTCTGAATGCGAAATATTCCGTAATATACATGCTACCAAAATGGCCAGAGTGGGAAAGATTTGAGACCTAGGTCTAGATTTAATGCCCATATCATAATGGAAATTGCTCATCCTCTTTTTTTGATGAAACTATATCCCAAATTTGAAATTTCTGAAGAGACTGTAAGTAAAGATTACTCATTAGAACGGCCTCGTCGAACGAGAAATATCACAACCCGCTTAAGCACATAATATGTGTATCTGTGTAAAAGTGCTTCATTGGGGGTTAGGTAACTAAATGAGCTTTAATAACCGTGTTATATCATTGTCTATGCGAGGCGGTTCTAATGAGTAGCTTCATAAACCATTTCGAGTGTGAGGCGACTCTAATGAGTACCAAACAATACTACTGCTCGCGTGGTCGAAATAAGAACAAAATTTGATCTCGGGTGAAGCTGGGGGGGGGAGGGGCTGCAGTTGATTTGTTTAGCTGAAAGAGTTTAAGTTTGTGTTCAAATTAGTACAGCCTCGACCCGGTGAGTTGAACAGCCAAATACAATTGAATTTTATTGGTCTAAGCAATGAGACCCAGGAACTTGCTTGGGGGAATGGTCCCGACCAGTCCCTGCGGATCCTCATCATTATGCCTTTAAGTGCCATCTCTATGAGGCGGTTCTAATTGAGTGTAAGTATCCTAAGAGTGTTTTAATAAATACCCATATGCTAAGTCACCATACTGGTACAGTTAAAGTGAGTAAGCACTCATAGCACATTTCAGTAGAAAAGGGAATACAATCACAAAAATTAACTTGCACAGCAGTGCTAGCCAGTCTGCAAAAACGGAGTATCACGGTCAGCCTGCTCGGATTGATTAGTCAAATCCTGGTCAAAACTGTTTGTGTATGGCCATTTAATTGCATTTTCTGGTATATAATGCAATTTGAGTCTTTCCTCGAGAAAACAAGGCTTTAAAAATCATTTTAAGAAAAATTTAAAATTTAAACTAAAATTCAATAAAATTTTAAAATTTAAATTTCTTCCAAAAATACTTTCAAATTATTTCTATTTTGATTCCTGATCTGTGTGCGAAATTTCATCTGAATTCATTGAAAAATGACTGTTTTACAAAGATTTTCGTTTTTTTCACCTTCTCTCTTATAGGGTTCGGTGCACAATTAATCGGTCCCATTCAACTCCATGTAAAATGGCAGAATTCGAGCATCTGCAAATTTTTCCGGGACATTGCTTGGACATTTTTCTGTCTGTGAGTGGCAAGATCTGTCATTCACCTATCAAAAAAGTGAAAAGACAACCTACCTTGATAATCTCGTTTTCTCAGCATTCTCCGTTCTTTGAGGAACAGTCAAAAAATCCGGGCTGAAATCCGACCCGCGTCAGACGTTACCTGGGGAGTGCGCCGGGGAGTCTGTGACAAAATAGTCCACACAAAGATGCATTTTTCTGCATCAGCCTGACAAATATAGACCAATGTTGAATCACATGTACATTTAAAGTCGAATAAAGCACCCATTTACGCCATAAAGGGCCCAGAAACGGCAAGTGCTAAATTTCTAAAGGTACTATTTTCGTGGGCTACCAAACCGGAAGACTGTAATTGTGTACTAACACCTTCAAGAATCTGCAAATTTTCGAATTTTTAAATTTTGTCTCTGTGACATATCAAACTCATATAGTTAAGCAAATAATCGTCCAAAAAGACTAACTCAGTCACCAAAAAGCGATACAAATCCAGGATTTCATATGTGACCCCCCTCACAAGCTGACACATGCAAAAGTTCAATTATTCAAACTAGTCTGATGAAAAAGTTCATAGTTTCAATTATTTCAACGAATCTTGATAACCCAAAAGCAAAAAAGAAAGTTTAGGCATCTGTAAGAGTCATTAAAGGATAATCTCACATAAACTTTAGTTACAAAATTTAAAAAACTGAAGCTAAAAAATCAAATTTTAAAGTGATTTTAAGCAAAATCGCGAACAGTTTTGAATCACATTCAAATTTGCCCCCAAAACCAAGCTACGTTGCACCCAAGCATGCTGAAAACAGCAATTTATACCACTTACTTTGTGTCTGAAGTAGAGCAGCTTCACTGATGAGTGCCTGATGCTGGACGAAACACATCATTTCATTCTAATCATGATCTACACTGCTAGTTCTGAATGCGAAATATTCCGTAATATACATGCTACCAAAATGGCCAGAGTGGGAAAGATTTGAGACCTAGGTCTAGATTTAATGCCCATATCATAATGGAAATTGCTCATCCTCTTTTTTTGATGAAACTATATCCCAAATTTGAAATTTCTGAAGAGACTGTAAGTAAAGATTACTCATTAGAACGGCCTCGTCGAACGAGAAATATCACAACCCGCTTAAGCACATAATATGTGTATCTGTGTAAAAGTGCTTCATTGGGGGTTAGGTAACTAAATGAGCTTTAATAACCGTGTTATATCATTGTCTATGCGAGGCGGTTCTAATGAGTAGCTTCATAAACCATTTCGAGTGTGAGGCGACTCTAATGAGTACCAAACAATACTACTGCTCGCGTGGTCGAAATAAGAACAAAATTTGATCTCGGGTGAAGCTGGGGGGGGGAGGGGCTGCAGTTGATTTGTTTAGCTGAAAGAGTTTAAGTTTGTGTTCAAATTAGTACAGCCTCGACCCGGTGAGTTGAACAGCCAAATACAATTGAATTTTATTGGTCTAAGCAATGAGACCCAGGAACTTGCTTGGGGGAATGGTCCCGACCAGTCCCTGCGGATCCTCATCATTATGCCTTTAAGTGCCATCTCTATGAGGCGGTTCTAATTGAGTGTAAGTATCCTAAGAGTGTTTTAATAAATACCCATATGCTAAGTCACCATACTGGTACAGTTAAAGTGAGTAAGCACTCATAGCACATTTCAGTAGAAAAGGGAATACAATCACAAAAATTAACTTGCACAGCAGTGCTAGCCAGTCTGCAAAAACGGAGTATCACGGTCAGCCTGCTCGGATTGATTAGTCAAATCCTGGTCAAAACTGTTTGTGTATGGCCATTTAATTGCATTTTCTGGTATATAATGCAATTTGAGTCTTTCCTCGAGAAAACAAGGCTTTAAAAATCATTTTAAGAAAAATTTAAAATTTAAACTAAAATTCAATAAAATTTTAAAATTTAAATTTCTTCCAAAAATACTTTCAAATTATTTCTATTTTGATTCCTGATCTGTGTGCGAAATTTCATCTGAATTCATTGAAAAATGACTGTTTTACAAAGATTTTCGTTTTTTTCACCTTCTCTCTTATAGGGTTCGGTGCACAATTAATCGGTCCCATTCAACTCCATGTAAAATGGCAGAATTCGAGCATCTGCAAATTTTTCCGGGACATTGCTTGGACATTTTTCTGTCTGTGAGTGGCAAGATCTGTCATTCACCTATCAAAAAAGTGAAAAGACAACCTACCTTGATAATCTCGTTTTCTCAGCATTCTCCGTTCTTTGAGGAACAGTCAAAAAATCCGGGCTGAAATCCGACCCGCGTCAGACGTTACCTGGGGAGTGCGCCGGGGAGTCTGTGACAAAATAGTCCACACAAAGATGCATTTTTCTGCATCAGCCTGACAAATATAGACCAATGTTGAATCACATGTACATTTAAAGTCGAATAAAGCACCCATTTACGCCATAAAGGGCCCAGAAACGGCAAGTGCTAAATTTCTAAAGGTACTATTTTCGTGGGCTACCAAACCGGAAGACTGTAATTGTGTACTAACACCTTCAAGAATCTGCAAATTTTCGAATTTTTAAATTTTGTCTCTGTGACATATCAAACTCATATAGTTAAGCAAATAATCGTCCAAAAAGACTAACTCAGTCACCAAAAAGCGATACAAATCCAGGATTTCATATGTGACCCCCCTCACAAGCTGACACATGCAAAAGTTCAATTATTCAAACTAGTCTGATGAAAAAGTTCATAGTTTCAATTATTTCAACGAATCTTGATAACCCAAAAGCAAAAAAGAAAGTTTAGGCATCTGTAAGAGTCATTAAAGGATAATCTCACATAAACTTTAGTTACAAAATTTAAAAAACTGAAGCTAAAAAATCAAATTTTAAAGTGATTTTAAGCAAAATCGCGAACAGTTTTGAATCACATTCAAATTTGCCCCCAAAACCAAGCTACGTTGCACCCAAGCATGCTGAAAACAGCAATTTATACCACTTACTTTGTGTCTGAAGTAGAGCAGCTTCACTGATGAGTGCCTGATGCTGGACGAAACACATCATTTCATTCTAATCATGATCTACACTGCTAGTTCTGAATGCGAAATATTCCGTAATATACATGCTACCAAAATGGCCAGAGTGGGAAAGATTTGAGACCTAGGTCTAGATTTAATGCCCATATCATAATGGAAATTGCTCATCCTCTTTTTTTGATGAAACTATATCCCAAATTTGAAATTTCTGAAGAGACTGTAAGTAAAGATTACTCATTAGAACGGCCTCGTCGAACGAGAAATATCACAACCCGCTTAAGCACATAATATGTGTATCTGTGTAAAAGTGCTTCATTGGGGGTTAGGTAACTAAATGAGCTTTAATAACCGTGTTATATCATTGTCTATGCGAGGCGGTTCTAATGAGTAGCTTCATAAACCATTTCGAGTGTGAGGCGACTCTAATGAGTACCAAACAATACTACTGCTCGCGTGGTCGAAATAAGAACAAAATTTGATCTCGGGTGAAGCTGGGGGGGGGAGGGGCTGCAGTTGATTTGTTTAGCTGAAAGAGTTTAAGTTTGTGTTCAAATTAGTACAGCCTCGACCCGGTGAGTTGAACAGCCAAATACAATTGAATTTTATTGGTCTAAGCAATGAGACCCAGGAACTTGCTTGGGGGAATGGTCCCGACCAGTCCCTGCGGATCCTCATCATTATGCCTTTAAGTGCCATCTCTATGAGGCGGTTCTAATTGAGTGTAAGTATCCTAAGAGTGTTTTAATAAATACCCATATGCTAAGTCACCATACTGGTACAGTTAAAGTGAGTAAGCACTCATAGCACATTTCAGTAGAAAAGGGAATACAATCACAAAAATTAACTTGCACAGCAGTGCTAGCCAGTCTGCAAAAACGGAGTATCACGGTCAGCCTGCTCGGATTGATTAGTCAAATCCTGGTCAAAACTGTTTGTGTATGGCCATTTAATTGCATTTTCTGGTATATAATGCAATTTGAGTCTTTCCTCGAGAAAACAAGGCTTTAAAAATCATTTTAAGAAAAATTTAAAATTTAAACTAAAATTCAATAAAATTTTAAAATTTAAATTTAAATTTCTTCCAAAAATACTTTCAAATTATTTCTATTTTGATTCCTGATCTGTGTGCGAAATTTCATCTGAATTCATTGAAAAATGACTGTTTTACAAAGATTTTCGTTTTTTTCACCTTCTCTCTTATAGGGTTCGGTGCACAATTAATCGGTCCCATTCAACTCCATGTAAAATGGCAGAATTCGAGCATCTGCAAATTTTTCCGGGACATTGCTTGGACATTTTTCTGTCTGTGAGTGGCAAGATCTGTCATTCACCTATCAAAAAAGTGAAAAGACAACCTACCTTGATAATCTCGTTTTCTCAGCATTCTCCGTTCTTTGAGGAACAGTCAAAAAATCCGGGCTGAAATCCGACCCGCGTCAGACGTTACCTGGGGAGTGCGCCGGGGAGTCTGTGACAAAATAGTCCACACAAAGATGCATTTTTCTGCATCAGCCTGACAAATATAGACCAATGTTGAATCACATGTACATTTAAAGTCGAATAAAGCACCCATTTACGCCATAAAGGGCCCAGAAACGGCAAGTGCTAAATTTCTAAAGGTACTATTTTCGTGGGCTACCAAACCGGAAGACTGTAATTGTGTACTAACACCTTCAAGAATCTGCAAATTTTCGAATTTTTAAATTTTGTCTCTGTGACATATCAAACTCATATAGTTAAGCAAATAATCGTCCAAAAAGACTAACTCAGTCACCAAAAAGCGATACAAATCCAGGATTTCATATGTGACCCCCCTCACAAGCTGACACATGCAAAAGTTCAATTATTCAAACTAGTCTGATGAAAAAGTTCATAGTTTCAATTATTTCAACGAATCTTGATAACCCAAAAGCAAAAAAGAAAGTTTAGGCATCTGTAAGAGTCATTAAAGGATAATCTCACATAAACTTTAGTTACAAAATTTAAAAAACTGAAGCTAAAAAATCAAATTTTAAAGTGATTTTAAGCAAAATCGCGAACAGTTTTGAATCACATTCAAATTTGCCCCCAAAACCAAGCTACGTTGCACCCAAGCATGCTGAAAACAGCAATTTATACCACTTACTTTGTGTCTGAAGTAGAGCAGCTTCACTGATGAGTGCCTGATGCTGGACGAAACACATCATTTCATTCTAATCATGATCTACACTGCTAGTTCTGAATGCGAAATATTCCGTAATATACATGCTACCAAAATGGCCAGAGTGGGAAAGATTTGAGACCTAGGTCTAGATTTAATGCCCATATCATAATGGAAATTGCTCATCCTCTTTTTTTGATGAAACTATATCCCAAATTTGAAATTTCTGAAGAGACTGTAAGTAAAGATTACTCATTAGAACGGCCTCGTCGAACGAGAAATATCACAACCCGCTTAAGCACATAATATGTGTATCTGTGTAAAAGTGCTTCATTGGGGGTTAGGTAACTAAATGAGCTTTAATAACCGTGTTATATCATTGTCTATGCGAGGCGGTTCTAATGAGTAGCTTCATAAACCATTTCGAGTGTGAGGCGACTCTAATGAGTACCAAACAATACTACTGCTCGCGTGGTCGAAATAAGAACAAAATTTGATCTCGGGTGAAGCTGGGGGGGGGAGGGGCTGCAGTTGATTTGTTTAGCTGAAAGAGTTTAAGTTTGTGTTCAAATTAGTACAGCCTCGACCCGGTGAGTTGAACAGCCAAATACAATTGAATTTTATTGGTCTAAGCAATGAGACCCAGGAACTTGCTTGGGGGAATGGTCCCGACCAGTCCCTGCGGATCCTCATCATTATGCCTTTAAGTGCCATCTCTATGAGGCGGTTCTAATTGAGTGTAAGTATCCTAAGAGTGTTTTAATAAATACCCATATGCTAAGTCACCATACTGGTACAGTTAAAGTGAGTAAGCACTCATAGCACATTTCAGTAGAAAAGGGAATACAATCACAAAAATTAACTTGCACAGCAGTGCTAGCCAGTCTGCAAAAACGGAGTATCACGGTCAGCCTGCTCGGATTGATTAGTCAAATCCTGGTCAAAACTGTTTGTGTATGGCCATTTAATTGCATTTTCTGGTATATAATGCAATTTGAGTCTTTCCTCGAGAAAACAAGGCTTTAAAAATCATTTTAAGAAAAATTTAAAATTTAAACTAAAATTCAATAAAATTTTAAAATTTAAATTTAAATTTCTTCCAAAAATACTTTCAAATTATTTCTATTTTGATTCCTGATCTGTGTGCGAAATTTCATCTGAATTCATTGAAAAATGACTGTTTTACAAAGATTTTCGTTTTTTTCACCTTCTCTCTTATAGGGTTCGGTGCACAATTAATCGGTCCCATTCAACTCCATGTAAAATGGCAGAATTCGAGCATCTGCAAATTTTTCAGGGACATTGCTTGGACATTTTTCTGTCTGTGAGTGGCAAGATCTGTCATTCACCTATCAAAAAAGTGAAAAGACAACCTACCTTGATAATCTCGTTTTCTCAGCATTCTCCGTTCTTTGAGGAACAGTCAAAAAATCCGGGCTGAAATCCGACCCGCGTCAGACGTTACCTGGGGAGTGCGCCGGGGAGTCTGTGATAAAATAGTCCACACAAAGATGCATTTTTCTGCATCAGCCTGACAAATATAGACCAATGTTGAATCACATGTACATTTAAAGTCGAATAAAGCACCCATTTACGCCATAAAGGGCCCAGAAACGGCAAGTGCTAAATTTCTAAAGGTACTATTTTCGTGGGCTACCAAACCGGAAGACTGTAATTGTGTACTAACACCAACTAGGGCCGAATGGTACGTGGGTTTTGAATGGATCTGTGCATTAGACCTGTTGGCATAACAGTCGTGGCATAACAGACATCTAGTCTTACAACGGTGGTTCCAAAATTAAAGATGCCCTCCCATGGGGGTACCTGTTCCCTCGTTCCCCTGAAATAAATTGGCCTGTTCCCCTGTTCCCTCTAAATCGAAAATTTGTTTTTATGTTCCCTGTTCCCCAATATTGTCTTTTGTTCCCCTCAAAATTTGGCCTTTGTTCCCCTCAAAATTAGGCATTTGTTCCCCTGCCCCCCTGAAATAAGTGCCCGTTTTCCCCTGCTAACAACACCCCTGGGAGGGCCTCATTAAAGATGGCCAGATGATCCTAACGTTTTACCAATTTTTGGCCCTGAAGGTGGGCACCCGACAAGGGAGGAAACTCATTAAAAATCATCGGATGCAAAGTCAAAGGCTAGTTTCTTAGCCAAATATGTAAAGTAAATCAACTATCTTTAATGAGCCTTTAGTCTCTAGTAAAAACAACGTATGGTAATGCATGGAATGTGGAATGCTAAACATTTCCACATCTTTATTTGATACTACAGCTTCTCTGAAAGCCCATAATAGATTTGATTCTTTATCTTCACTGTCTATTTATAGCACGGCTGCATTATACACTTTGACTGGAGGTAGAAATATGTAAACAAACCATTGATAAAAGCCTCAACACAGCATCATTTAAAGTTTAATACATGATTTGACTACAAAAATTATTGAAGCAATTATATTAGTTTACTAGTTTACACATTGGTTTTGATTATTTATCAATAGTATGTTTTGAAATATATACGACGGTCAGTCAAAAAAAACTGAGCCCTACCTCATAACGTTTTAGTTTGGTATTCTAGACAACAAATGTCATTGGTCTTTTCAATAATAAATGTATTATCAAACAAAGAGTCAGGGTAAATGTTTCTATGGCTTTCATTTTTATTTACATGATGTATTTCCTAAAATGGGCTGTCAGTAGTACTTCCAAATTGTTATCTTCTGTTTTTAACGAAATGGTGTGTAACTTATTTTTTTAAGATATTGATAATGTTTTTACTTTTTGAATCTGGAGACATAGAGATGAACCCAGGACCAAATAGCCCTAATAACTCTCTATCCTTTTTACACAGCAACATTAGAAGTATACGCAATGAATTTGACTATTTAACTGAAAACTTTTTAGACTTTGACATTTTGTATTTCAGTGAATCTCATCTTGATGCTAACATAAATACAGAATCTCTGATTATGTCTAGCAAGTATGTATACATAAATGATATAGCTGAACATCTTCTTAGTTTGACAAGGCTGTTTGCAGATGACAGTTCCCTTTTCTATTCTGCAGCACGCTGGTAAAATTAACCATGATATGCAGTTGTTGTCAAACTGGGCTAGACAATGGCTAGTAACATTTAATCCACTGAAAACTGAAGCTGTTTTATGTACTCTTAAAAAGATTAATATCTTACCACAACTTATATTTGATAATATTCCGATTGATTTCGTAGACAAACATCTTGGTGTTACCTTCAGTAGTACAGGGCAGTGGCACTCACATATTGAAAACATTGTCCTATCAGCGACTAAAATTCTGGGAATAATGCGTAAGTTAAAATACTCAATTACTGGAGTATAGCCCTTCAAATGGAACACTGTTTTCTGGCAATAACATTAAATCTAAAATGGGAAATTTAAATCGAAAGGTATATTTTAACCAAAAAACCCTAACCAAAAATACTTTGTTGAAGTTTGTATGCGTTTTCATAAATGCTGGGATAGGATGGATTTTTAACATTCTAAATGTTTTATGCCAAATAACATTCCCTTCTTGTACCTTGAGCGATATGGATCAATGACTATCAGTTGGATATAAAACCATGTATATACTAATATAAGACAATTTACAATGCATCAGTGGGTTTTAAAAGAAGCTGTGTATTGGCTTGCGTTTCTGTTTATCAGCATAGTCAACACTATTTCAGTTATCTAACCATGTGACAAAGACGGTGACACAAAGGAAAGGCTCCATCTACGGATGTCTACTACCCAAAATGCCCTCTTAGTTGGAAGCGCCCATTTGCCTAGCTATTCCATGAATGAGTCTGCTTATTGATCTCACCAATCCCAAATGAAAACATGCATATTTTCCATCATATAAAGAAGCAGTAAAAGTTAAATATAAAATGAAATGTAGTACATGTAAGTGCCCGTACATCTGTGATCTTATTCGTATTTTCAGGCGGCTGAGACCACAGAGGAGTTCAGGACACTCCTTTAGATGACTCAGCCAAAAGCCTTTTTTTCTCAAAATTCTAAAACACTCACCTCAGATAATGATCATATATGATCGCCTGAGTAAATGAAGATAGATAGATATGCCTGTGCATTTCTAGTTGAACGGTCGCACATACAGACATATGAACAAACAAACAATAAGTATCCAGACGGAAGCAGGCAAAATGATGGTACTTGGTAGGCCTGAAAAGCGCATTAATAACCCATTATCCGTAGAACTATATAAGCAGCTTGGATTGCATCGTAAACCTCACCATTTGATGTTTCAAAATAATCGTCTGCTGTAATCTCTAATGGACATTTTATAGCAGAGAAAATGCCACGAAATCTTTCCAAGGTGTATTGCACTGACAGTACAAAAATGGGTACTAAACGGGTATTTTCATTCCAACAAAAACTAATGTATTTATTTTTACATGATATCAGAGTAGTAACATTGATATCAATCTCTGCCAAAGTTTCAATCTAGTTAGGGCTTTGTTATATCTATGCGCATGCAAATTTTCAGGGTGAAGAAACCCTCATGTAAGATTTTTAAAACGAAAAACTGTGTTCCATTTGAGGTGCAATATAACAGTAGTAGAAATGCTCTCAACCAGATGTATATGTCCTTTCTTTTACCAGTTGTAGAATATGCCTCAGTTGTATGGGATGGATGCTCTGAACAGGACTCACTAACTTACAAAAAATCCAAAATGAAGCCGCCCGTCTTGCTACAGGATCAACTAGATCTGTGTCATTAGAAAACTTGTTCAAAGACTGTGGATGGACAACTTTATCAAAAAGAAGGCAGCAACATAAACTCTCTTTCATGTATAAGGTAAATAATGGTATTGTGCCTTCATATATACAAGACTAAATTCCTCCTTTAGTTAGTGAAATTTCAAATTACCCTCTTATAAATAATAAAAATATATCAGTGCCCTTCAATAGAACTAGTATTTCACAAAAATCATATATTCCCTCTTCCATTAGACTATGGAACTCTCTTGAAGATGATTTAAAAAATCTATCAACATTACAAACCTTCAAAAACATATTACCTCAAGATTCAATAACTCATGTGTTCCTTCTCACTTTACCAGAGGAAATAGAAGTATTTCTATATTGTATGCACGACTTAAAAATAATTACAGCAACCTTAATAATGACCTTTTTAGAAATCATATCCGTGATAATCCTTTATGTGATTTGTGTAGCATGGTAGAGGACGCCATCCACTACTTCTTTCATTGTAGAAAGTTTACAATCGAAAGGCAGGTTTTTAATGACACGGTCAGAGTTTTCCAACCGTTAAGTATTGATATGATTCTATGTGGTAAGTATAATTTGAATATGGAAAACAATATAGTCTTGTTCAGAGCTGTCCACAGATATATACATGCTACTTAGCGTTTTAAAACCAGTTGACTCTTTGTTTGAAGTTTTTCTTGAAACATATTTTGTATATTAATAAGTAAACTTATGACCAAATGTGTTTTATTCCCAAGTTGAAGGGAGGTCTGGCAGTAGTACTATTTATTTATCTTTTTTTCTTTCTTAATTATCCAATATTAATTATTTACCTATTAATCTATCTACTATTCTGGTGTTCGATTTTTTCTTTCATATATATTATCTTCATTTATTTATCTATTTATTTATTTATTTATCAATTTATTTTTTTATTTTTTTATTTATTTATTTATTTATTTATTCATTTATTTACTCTCTGATTCTTATATAGTCAGAACTTGTTTAGTTAACATATGTGTTTGTATATATAGCCATGTTTATAAGCTATTGTAAATATATAGAATGTCGGGGAAGGGTCGAAACTAATGTTGTGAGAACTTGTGACCCAACCCCATTGCTGTAAATATTTTGGCAATAAAATATGTTTAAACTAAACAAATGTGATTATGTTCTATAAGTAAAACATGTCATATATATTTTAACCCTAAGGAATTACCATAGAGAAGCTTCTATCATGGTTGCTAGGCAATTGAAGTTCGTCATTCAGATCGATGCGTTCACGATCTCAGCCACCAGGAATATAAAGTTTGTCTTTAAAAAGCTTGTGCGATTGATAGTTTTTGTTAAAGACATATTTGACATTTATCTGAATAACATATATCATATTCAATTTGTCTTTTCATAAAACTAAGTTTGTTAATGATTAAGTGAAAATTGATTGTATACGTTTCCTACCAACAAAAAAATGCCAAAATTTCCCCAAATTTCAAATACACGCGGATTGTGTTGCCATGGAAACAAAATTGTGCATTCAAACCAAGGAAGATAATACGTCTGTGGGTTGGTGTGTGTATGCACTACTCTTTAAGCATTATTAGGCTAATATTTTATGTTTTTTATTAAAATTGTGTAAACACGAATGTGGGTGAGGTAAATTATTGGACTTCAGATGTGTTAAAGTTTGATAACTTCTGAAATCAAAATACCACAGCATCATTAATTTGGGGTTATTCGGTTTCTGTTCTTTGACACTGAATAGGTACATGTTAAATATATCAGAGGGCAGTGAATAAAGCCATGCTTTAACATTACTGTTTCCATAGCAACGCTCAGTTTTAGATGTACCACAGCGTGAACGCACCACTTTGACAGGTCATATTCCGTTGCCTAGCAATCGTTTCAAAAAGCTTACCAACAGAAATAAATCTGGTGATTGAATAGATGACATATAACTACAATGAAATATTATCTAAATATATGTCCATTTTACTCGATTCAAATGTTATGAGCTATAGGCTCAGTTATTTTTGACTGATCCTCGTATGCAGGCAAATGAAGTTTACCAAGATGTGAGTTTCCTGTCGTCTGCTGACTTTTTCAAAAACAAAATAAGCAATTAAATAAATAAACTTTTGGGAACACTATCAGGGTGCCAAACAATTTAAACCGGCATCAGGACCAACTTACATTCTGTCGTTAGGTTATCAGCAGACAACAAAAGCAAGGAAATAGTTTAGTGTAGGTACCAGAAAATACCACAGATAAGAATGCTCTATGTATACTTCGCAGATGCAGTGTTTTCCTTATACATGTACCAAGTAGAAAATAACATTAACAGTGCCGCAGCGCAATCAGTAAAGCAAGTCTAATTGTGATTTTGATCCCGGCCTGTCCCCACACTTGCATATCGTGAAGTATTTTCCAATATTTTCTTGGGTCATAGCTTCGTTGCACAAGCCCTTTGTATACCTGGTAATTTTACAAACAGTATAGACCCGGACGAAATGCCGCATTTGTAGGTTACGGTCAACTAAATTTTAATACTGTTTTATATTTTTTGCACCAGGTATGTTTAAAGGCATGTATGACACTAGCTATTTAAATATGTAGCATTTGGGCACAGGGCATATTTTTTCGTTCAGACTCGAGTTTTTCACAAGATTCCAGCAATCTTGTACCCTAAAAGCATCACTACAGATATTTTGTAATAGCATAGGTTCCTTAAGCCAAATGCTTTACTGAGCTCAGCTGACTGAAGACATAACAGAGTATAAACATCCCCCATTTTTTGTTTCTTTAAAAATTCTCAAGTTACTCATATCAAATATGTCTTGTGTCACTTCGTCGTATATCTTTTTTAAAGATATTTCTTGTTGCTTTTAAGTGTAACTTGCTCTGTACTGAAACTCCGGAACTGAACGTCAACTGTGAAATAGTTTGGTGTAAGATGAACATTATTGGATGTAGGACATTGTACCTTGGCTCTTTTTATCGGCCCCCTGACAGGATTGATAATGATCACCTTGGGGAGTTTAATTCATCCTTATCTCGGATTATGTCTAATAGAAATGCACATGTTCTGGTTGGAGGAGATTTTAATTGCGATGATATAGAATGGAGTCACATGCAAGCACCCCAGGGGGTACAAAAAGGCAGTCTCAGCAACAACTTTTGAATATTATAGGGGAGCGCTGTCTATATACCAACGTGCAATGATAAAACTCTTGACCTGCTCTTTACGAATTTCCCATCTCCTGTGAATAGAGTCAAGGGGATGCCCCTGATCGGCAAAGCTGATCACGACATTGTGTACGTAGAGTATGACATTAAGGCTAAAAGGATAAAGCAGGTCTATCTATCGTGCAGATATGGTCGGACTTAAAGACCACATGACCCAATTTAAAAATAGTAAGTGAGTATGATGAGGAAATACCACAATCACAAACCGCAGACAACCCCGTTGCACCGCGAGGAAAAGCCGCTCAACCACCACCTGACACCAGGAAGACAAATTAAGCAAAGCAACCAGCTCTCTCTTCCCCATCAAGATGATTGCAATACTAGAATGGACATTAAGTAGCGTTCAACAAAACATAGAACAATTACAGACCCCAACAATGGGAGTAACAATAAACAAAAAAGTCAACAACAACAGAACAACAGCGTTAGAACGGACAGCACACGGGGGCTTAAATGCATTTTACTGGTACGAATGCGTACCTGTCTGAAGACCACAACCACATGTCAGTTTATGGGTCAAATTCGAAAAGGCTTTGTAGAGGCTCTTTTGAAAGGTTTATCCCATCGAAAATGACCAAAACAAAATACTCTGTGCCATGGATCCATGTAACAATCAAACGGCTAGTAAAGAAAAGACATAAGCTTTACTATCGTGCTCGTAAATCCAAGGACCCCGATGTCAAGACTCATTACAAGCGGTTCAGTGCACATGTTCAAAAGGTATTGAGAGATGTTTTTTTGAAATACGTTTCCAATATATTTACGTTTGAGAACGACAGCTCAGATCCCGATACTCCTAAGCCTGAAAAGATAAAAAGTTTCGGTCATCTGTCAAATCTCTTAAAAAGGCGCATTTGGGATCACATCACTCAGAGAAAACGGAATTCTTAGGACAGATATATAAATGAAAAGCCATTATATGCAATAGACAGTTCCAATCAGCCTTCACACGCGAAGGCGACTCTGACCCACCCTCTAAAGGGGCTAGTCCGTTCTCCCCCGTGGGTGACATAACAGTAGACCCGAAAGGGGACGCCAACCTGTTGGACAGACTCAATGTACATAAAGCACCTAGCCCGGATGGACTGAATACCAGAGTGCTAAAAGAGTCATGCAATGAGATCTCTCCAAAACTGACACTTACCTTTAATGAGTTCTTAGCTCGGGGCAATGTACCAGATGAGTTTCGACAAGCTAATGTTTCTCCAGTCTTCACTATAATGTAGATTTTATTTTCTTGTCCTTTGGGATCATGGGTTTCATTGTGGAACTTTGAAACTATCAGAGGGTCACTGATGAAGCCTAAATGGCAGAAACTAGCTAGTCTGGCCCAGGAAATATGCACACTCTAGTTTAAGTTCTTTGGTGCAGTCTTTGCGTCCAAAGGATACCCTTTTAAGAAAATATTTGACTTCACTACAGCTGGTGACTGGGACTGTGTGGCGGCGGTAGAACGTCTCCCTGCCCTTCACTATAGTGTAGATTTTATTTTCTTGTCCTTTGGGATCATGGGTTTCATTGTGGAACTTTAAAACTATTAGAGGGTCACTGATGAAGCCTAAATGGTAGAAACTAGCTAGTCTGGCCCAGGAAATATGCACATTCTAGTTTCAGTTCTTTGGTGCAGTCTTTGCTTCCAAAGGATACCCTTTTAAGAACATATTTGACTTCACAACAGCTGGTGACTGGGACTGTGTGGCGGCGGTAGAACGTCTCCCTGCCCTTCACTATAGTGTAGATTTTATTTTCTTGTCCTTTGGGATCATGGGTTTCATTGTGGAACTTTGAAACTATTAGAGGGTCACTGATGAAGCCTAAATGGTAGAAACTAGCTAGTCTGGCCCAGGAAATATGCACATTCTAGTTTCAGTTCTTTGGTGCAGTCTTTGCTTCCAAAGGATACCCTTTTAAGAACATATTTGACTTCACAACAGCTGGTGACTGGGACTGTGTGGCGGCGGTAGAACGTCTCCATGCCTTTTACTATAGTGTAGATTTTATTTTCTTGTCCTTTGGGATCATGGGTTTCATTGTGGAACTTTAAAACTATTAGAGGGTCACTGATGAAGCCTAAATGGCAGAAACTAGCTAGTCCGGCCCAGGAAATATGCACACTCTAGTTTCAGTTCTTTGGCGCAGTCTTTGCTTCCAAAGGATACCCTTTTAAGAACATATTTAAAACAGGTGAAAAATATGATGCTGCTAATTATAGACCAGTGTCGCTCACATGCATCTGCTGCAGAACCCTAGAGCATATATTAGTTAGTAACATCAGCAGAGACTTAGCCTTAGGTAGCATACTTTCTGACTTATAGCATGGTTTCCGAAGTCAGAGGTCCTGCAAGACCCAGTTGGTCCAGTCTGTGCACGAAATCATCAACAACCTGGATGGGGCTGTAAATTGTGGACACAAGCAGACAGATTTGATCATAATGGATTTCACAAAGGCCTTTGACAAGGTACCACACAGTATGCTATTACACAAATTGGACTATTATGGGATAAGAGGTTCCACCCACAAGTAGATCAACACACTCATGGTTCTCTGAGCGCACCCAAAAAGTAGTATTAGATGGTCAAGCCTCATATCCAGTCCCAGTGTTATCCGGTGTACCCCAAGGATCAGTTTTAGGACTGATCATGTTCCTTATTTATATAAATGACCTGCTGGATAACATCAGGTCTTCTGTTCGCAGACGACTGTGTCCTATATAGGAACATATATTCGATTTAGGACTGTTTTATTTTGCAGGAAGACCTCACTAGCTTAGAACAATGGGAAGTCGATTTGTAAATGAAGTTAAATGTGGCCAAATGTCACTCTATGAGAGTGACTCTGCATCAGCGTCACGAATAAATTCAGTTTGATTATTCCCTTCACAACCAAACTTTGGGAAACGTTCAGTCAGCAAAATACTTTGGTATAACCATCACTGAAAATATGAATTGGGGTCAACACATTTCAGATAATTCTTCCAAAGCAACTAAGACACTCGGTTTTCTTTGCAAGATTTTAGCTTTTGCACTTAGAAGTACTAAGGAAGTTACATAAAAAACTTTGGTTTGGCCTAAACTAGAGTATGCAGCACCCATTAGGAGCCCTTACTCATTACTTCAGATTAATCAGGTAGAGAAAGTTCAGAGGACAGCAGGCCGTTGGACCTGCAGGAGATGGCGAAACACAAGTAGTGTCGGCGAGATGTTTGATGAGCTTGAGTGGCCATCTCTTAAGGCCTGTAGGGAGCGGTCCTCCCTGCATCTCTTTCATAAGATACATTGTGGTGCTGTGTCTATAGAAAAGACAAGTACCTGACCCCTGCTCACAGTTTGAAATCTACCAGGTCATCACTTAATGCCCAATATTGTAGATGCCAGACATATAGTGATACTCTTAAGAACTCTTTTTCCCCTGGACTATTCAACAGTGGAATAATCTCGGTCCTTCGTTGGTCAATTCCCAGACCACCGAGGAGTTTAGGGCACTCCTAAATTAGTAAAAAGCACAGCCGAACGTTTTTTTTTCAAAATTCTAAAATTTGCACTCCCTTGCGTAATGATTGGCACCGATCTAGCCAGTATCTAAAGAAAGAAAGAAAGAAAGATGTACCAGATGACTGGCGACAAATAAATGTTTTTCTGGTCTTTGAAAAGGGTGAAAATATGATGCTGCTGACTATAGACCAGTGTCGCTCATATG
Organism: Loripinus fragilis; assembly: GCA_964019695.1. NCBI lineage: Eukaryota > Metazoa > Mollusca > Bivalvia > Lucinida > Lucinidae > Loripinus > Loripinus fragilis. The sequence goes on along the minus strand of CAXHUL010000241.1, from coordinate 6,036 downwards.
CATCTGCTGCAAAACCCTAGAGCATATATTAGTCAGTAACACCAACAAACACTTTGCCCTAGATAGCATACTTGCTGACTATCAGCATGGTTTCAGAAGTCAGAGGTCCTGCAAAACCCATTTGGTCCAGTTTGTGCATGACATCATTAGCAACCTGAAATGGACACACACAGACATATTTGATCATAATGGATTTTGCAAAGGCCTTACATAAGGTGCCAAATAGGATATTGCATAAGCTGGACTATTATGTGATAAGAAGGTCCTCAACTCATGGCTCTCTGGGCACACTCAGCAAGTAGTTTTAGATGGTCAAGCCTCAGATCCAGTCCCAGTGTTATCAGGTGTGCCCCAGGGGTCGGTTTTAGGACCGATCCTGTTACTTATTTTTATAAATGATTTGGTGGATCTGTCCTCCCTGTTTCTCTTTCATAAGATACATTGTGGTGCTGTGTATATAGAAAATACAAGTACCTGACCCCTGCTCACTGTTTGAAAACTACCAGGTGTACAATATTGTGGATACCAGACATATAGTGATAACCCGAAGGACTTTTTTCTCCAGACTATTCCACAGTGGAATAGTCTTTGTCCTTCGCTGGCCAATTCCCAGACCACTGAGGAGTTTAGGGCACTCCTCATTTAGTCAAAACACAGCCAAAAGATTTTTTCCCAAAATGTCAAAATTCGCCTCCTGGCGTAACGAGTGTTTTTGACAAGCTTTTAAGATTTGAAAACTCTGAACGAAGGGTGAGGTCGGCGCTGTGAAACCAGTTTAAGCCCTTCAATAAAATATTTCTACTGACCGTTCCAAGGCGGTACTTCTTTTGTGGATGATAAGTGTCTTTGTGTCTTATGTTTCTCATGCTTTCGCGTCTTTTCATTGCTGCCTTGTGGTCACCTGCTGGGAAAAGGTTGACCTCTTGGCTCTTGTTGGTGATGTTTATTGTATTTTTGATACTTTCCCATGTGATATCCTGGGTCAGGTGTGGTACTTAATTGTATCGTTTCGTGATCTATGCCGTCTTTCTTCTTTCGACATGGGATATCCGAGAATCATTCCTATGAAGTTATGTGATAGCACATCCATAAGTTTGGGAGATGTTATTAAAAGCTCATTGTTGACTGACAGACGACAACGTATACTGACGATGGATATAAGACGGTAACAGAAACTCAGTCTGGGTCACCACGGACAATCAGTTGAACAAGCATCATGGGCCCCAACACAAAAATGCTTCCCAAGTTCCCATGAAGGCACAAGCCACCACAGACTTTCGCTCCAAAGGAAGACTAGTCTTGAAAGCTTTCACCATACATGTACATTAGTCTGGTGGCCACCTCAGTCAAATGACCAGGATACTTTCTCTCCACATCCCAAAAAATCTCTATGTGATAGGGGTACGTGCATTAAGAGGCTATTTTGGCCCCTCTAGAGCACAAAACTGAAAATTGCTTTGCACCAAATTATTTTGATTGGTTTATTACAATAATAACAGAAGTGTAAAATTTCGGTATTGATTTAAATTTTACTGTTGCTATGGTCACAAAAATGGCCGACAAAATAGGCTTAAAACAGAGAAATCTCCATTTTGGACCAAATTTAAGGCTTTTGGAGAACGATTTTTAAGAATTAGATATCAGCACTGCTAAATACCGAAAAAAAACCTTTTAATATGTCACCCTGTCCAACCCTGCGGTCGGTGAAACGGTCCTAACACCGGTAAAATGGTGTTGTAACACCGGAGAAGTGCCGATTCGTATAAAAAACGATGGACAAACAGACATTTGGAAAGAAATTACTATTTTCTTTGATTTTATATAAACGTTTGCAATAAAAGAATTAGTGCATTCGGTAAAGAATTGACGTACCTTTACAACTGTATTTGAATGGTTAGCTATTTCTGGCTGATTTCTTCAAACATTCAATCCCAGGTTGGAAAAAAAAGTTTCGTCCATAGCCTGTTTGGCGGATTCGTACACAAAGATCTCGTACTTTTGAAAATATGCAGAAAATATAAGCAAGCGAGCTGTATGCAACGATTTTTGGAAAACACTGTTGGCCGTTTTTATTATTTATATATAAAAAATATTTAAAAAATGTGTGCTAAACGTATTATGCCAAAAAACAGAAGAAACGTCGGTAAAACGTTACAATAAATCGCAGCATTTCAACTCTCATCTCCTTATCAGCTTTTAAAAAAGACTGATAAGGTATTATATTGCTAAATTTCTCGATTATTCCTAATTTTATGCCTTTTGGGTGCAAATTTTCGAAGCACAATTAATTGACAAAAAATCAGTTATCTTATTGTGATTCTATTATGTACCAGTCGTTTGTAACCACGCCCCCTTCCCTAGGACCCGGGGAACAGCGGAAACTTTGATTTTTCGGCCAGCAGCAAATCCTACCTATAACCGCCACATGCAGGGAAAGTTAACTGATAAAACCACGGATGTTTACACCGCTGTCTGTTGTTTTACATTGAACTGACATGTTTGCCTAGATTTATGAATCCTTGGCATTTCCCTCGCACTGTGGAGACAATGCAAAAGTATAAATGTGGCAAAATTGCCCAGCTAATCCCCTCTCTGCTCAGTGGCTTGCGCCATGGTTACTAATGACTGGTGTATTACGCAAATATGATTAAAAATAATTGAGCACGAAATATTTGACGTTTTGACGAAATTTCAGTCATTTGGACTTTTTGTCGGACAGGGTGGGGCCAGTCACATAAGGATTAAAGCCAATGTCACATGCTCGGATCCAGAATTTTTGTGTTGGGGGGGGGTTGGTCCAGGGCCGGATGCTAGAAAACAGCCTTATCCTTTTTGATGAGAAAGGGCTTTTTGGTCTGTTTGGTGTTCTTGTTAACCTATTTGAAGGGGTAATTATTCTCTTCTTCACTGAAAGCGGAGTATAGAGTCTTTTATGGGTGTATTTTTGAAAAGCTGGATGTTTCCTTTTCTTTTTTTAATGTTTTTGAAACATAAAAGGCTAATCCTGACTTTTTTTCTCATTTTCTACGCTCCTCTCTTATTCTGTAAGAAATAACACAAAATGTGGCTTCATATAAGTTCAGTATAAAAGGTCATAATGTGAACACGCTCATGCAAAACAGACACACCAAAACAAAATATAAACACACCAAAACCAACAGTTTTATTCAATTATATTTTTAAAGGGGATAAACATATTCTTATTGTTTGGCTTAGTTTGCCATATTCAATAGAATCAGCTCAGTGAGCTGGTTCTAATGAACAGCCATAAGATAGTCTCTGACAAGACATGAGGAAAACATATCATTTTATAGCAGTAAGTTCTATGTATATTGCATGGGCGAGTTTATGTTATGACTGCATCTGAGGCGTGCCTTAAAGCGAATCTTTGAAAAGAAAACACACTTTTAAATTCACATGCACGTATATAAAAACAAGAAATCTCACGATTACGTGACAAAGGTCTCCAAAGGAATTGGTCTAGCATAAGACACATTTGAGGAGAGTTATTTGTTGTTTAGAATATATGCTCCAGATACAAAAAAAACCTAGAAAGGAGGTCAGAAATCAATGTCAAAGTCAAAGTGACCAAAAATGGTATGCACCACTCTGCCATCCCATGAGGAATACACACAACAAATTTGGGATTCATACTTCAAATAATAAGCGCAATATGCGCCAGCCACGGTTATTCTAGAAACTAGGTCATAGGTCAGCGTCAAATTGAACCGAAATGGTATTGGACACTCTGGCATCCCAAGATGCACCCACATACCAAATTTGGGATTCATATCTCAAATAATACAAGAGATATGCTCTGGACACGATTATTCTAGGAACTAGGTCAGAGTTCTAGGTCACAGTATCCCCAAAATGGTATGTGACACTCCATCATCCCAAGATGCATTCACACACCATTTTTTGCAATTTCTACCTCAAAGAATATAGGAGATATACACACCCAAATCAATGCCAATTCTAGAAACTAGGTTAGAAATCAAGGTCACAGTAACCCAAGGACACTATGCATTGTATAACAAAAGACCAAACACAGAAACAAAGAATCTACACAAACAATAAGAGCAGCAATAAACAATGAATTAACAACAGAACCATCGCCATAGAATGGTCAGCAGCCAAAGCTTACATGCAATTTACTGATATCAATCTTCATCCTAGAATCAATTGGTGTTAACTTACAAATTAATAATTTGCTTACTTGAGACAGACATCCTTAAATTACATTTTTTTTAAAATTACACAGACCCATTGGCGTAGCTCCCATTTCGGAGTTACGCACGTGCGTAATAAAAAGTTACATTCAAGGGATGTCACCTAATGTGGTAAAAGTGATTTTCCATACCATAAGGAACTGCTCTTAAAGGTAAAAATTTGCTCCCTTTGGGAGCAAATTCTTTCCTTTAAGAGAAGTCCATCTTCGAAAAGTGGCGCAATTGAAGAGAATCACTTCATTCAATAGTCTCCCTTTGTTGTGCGTAACATTTTCAGCGTTTTGGCTACGCCATTGGACCCCACGGGGTAGGGGCACTCTGATATATACATAGATAGGCTTAACCAATTTTTAGGGGTTCAAAATTTTAAATTTCAATAAGATTTTGGTGGGTAGGGGATCAAAAATGAATATAATTTGAGGTAAGAAGATTTTTGGATTATTATTGGAGGTCATTCCTATGTATTTTATGGTCGTTTCGTAAAGTCAAGGCACAGAATGGTTTTTTGTGGGTTGATGAAATTAAAAATATGCTTTGGTATGCCTGATATTCCTGATATATATATATTTGGGTAAATAGTAGGTGCTGCTGTCAAGCCTACGTATCATGAAAACTTGTGAGTACCTCCAGCTTGGCACACAGACGACGTGAATGGTGGACACCGGACAGTCAGTTTTAAAAGCTGAAAAGGAGATGAGAGTTGAAATGCAGCGATTTATTGTAACGTTTTCACCGACGTTACTTCTGATTTTTTGGCATAAAACGTTTATCACACATTTTTTTTACATATTTTTAATATATAAACAATAAAAACGGCCAACAGTGTTTTCCAAAAATCATTGCATACAGCTCGCTTGCTTATATTTTCTGCATATTTTCAAAAGTACGAGATCATTGTGTTCGAATCCGCCAAACAGGCTATGGACGAAACTTTTTTCCAACTTGGGATTGAATGTTTGAAGAAATCAGCCAGAAATAGCTAACCATTCGTTGAAACGAATTAAAACAGTTGATCTGTAACAAGAAATACAGTATATGAGCTAAATATGGTTTGTTTGCTGTTGCACGCATAAAGATACATGTATACTAACATAAGCTTCCAGCTTTCGTTCTAATTCTTTTACATAATGTAGCTTGTATATATTTGTATGTGTATCTTACCAAGTTGAAATAAAATGTGTTTAAACTAATTGACATGGAGACATGCTGTGTGACTATGCAAGAACCATCTCACAGAGTTGTGCTGTGTGACAAACACGAGCAGTCCCACTTTACTGATACAGACCTTCTAAGTACACTCAAGTCAGTATATCTTTAGATAGGAAATAAGGCAAATAACATACATGTATTCAATTGTTAACCTTTTAGTCTGTTAAATATGAACCCATCTTACATATATATGAGCCAAGATCTGACAAAAGGGACCTTCTGGCAATAAAAATCAAAAGTCATATATTTACAGAGAAAGTAAGACCTATCTGTTGTGAACAATTACAGAAAATTTGAAGAGATTATCTTTACAAATAACAAAGATATGAGCGTTTGAACTGGTATAGATGATGCGTTTTAAACATGACGTCACTTAACATTTTTAATGACGTTATGACGTCAACACCATTTTGCAAACATATAAACGCTAAATCAAAGACGCTAGGAGCAATATTTCAAGAATGCTCCATGTTTCTGCAAATTTGATGTGTATGCAATTGCATAGCCTGCACAAATCGCTCATATACGCTCATCCCGTGTTTACAAAACATTTTAAATGAGATACCCTGTTTAAAAGGTAATGTATAGTCCATAT
>CAXHUL010000239.1:0-28000 GCA_964019695.1 Loripinus fragilis | reverse complement strand
TGAACTGTAACCTAAATCGCAACTTCATTTAACGTATGGAAAAAGAATTAAAGTATAGCCTTGTAAGTCCGACTTTACACAAATATAACAGAGGGGTTCAATGAGGTCTAAATTAAACGGTCTTTTAAGAATATTAAAACAATTGTTGTAATTTATTAGAATGTTTAATTCTTTCTAATGATTTTTGTCATGATAACTTTTGCAAACATTTTTGACTTTTGTCATCTGCTGATAGCCTTTGCAAGCATTTTGGACCCAGATACTGACTGACAAAATCTGGATTCTTTAACAGTTTGATACTCTGGTAGTGTTTCGAAAAGCAAAATATTAATAAAAAAGTCAGCAAATTATAAAAAAGAGTGAACAAAAAACAACATGCAAAAAGTTATACTTGTAAAAATTGATTTCATATATAATGTTCCCAACATTGTTGAGAATAGATACTAAATTGGGTATGCTAGCTGACAAACAATCTTTTTTATCTTTCTCAAACACCTTTGCACCATCAGTTAGCTAGGTTTACAACTGTTGGTGGTCAGTTCCTGCTGTGATCATATACTGCCTGACCAATTATTCAATTAAGCTGAAGGAGGCTCAAATATGAGCCTGGATTTGAGGGCTATTCCGTACAGTGTTTAAATGATTATACAATTTCCATTTGATGCACATCATTAGGTAAACACAATCGAGATATTTAAAAGCTGAATATTTCGAACTTGGCAATCTGTGTTCATGTAAAGTAGCAATGTACTAGTGTGCGCACGGGATGCGAAACATTTGATCAATGTATACAGATCTTCGACAGCACAGATAGCACTCTCTGTTCTGAGATTATATATATATGACCATTCCTATATAGCTGTTCCTACAGAACGACATTTAAGCATTTTTTTCAATGCGGGGATTTTTTAAAAGCTAGGGCTTTTGAAAATCTTCGTTCCACTTCTTGTTTTGTTCAAAGGATTGCTCATATCACTGCACATGTATACCATTTCATAGCAGAAATTCCACAACGGAAAGTGAAGAAAAAAAAGAAAAGTGCACGTGAAAAGAGTCCTTATGCAACAACTAGCAGATCGACAACCACACTATAAACTAGCTGATAATAGGTGGTTAACATCAGTGGCGGATCCAGAGGGGTTCAGGGGGTTTGCTCGAAACCCCTCCCTGTCCCCATTTTTAAATAGCCTATGAAAATGAAATAATTTGGTCTCATTGAGACCAAATTATTTCATTTTCATAGGATATTTAAGAAAAATGAGATCAAATCAGAAATGCGAACCCCCACTCTTTTAAACACTTAAACCCCCCTTTCCAGAAATCCTAGATCCGCCCCTGAACATGTTCTATCTATTCTCATTACAATCATGTTCGCCAATTTCAATATTTCTTTTAAATGTATCGTTGAAGTTTTGCTTAATAACCTAAAGTATTTCTCTACATTCTAACCACTAAAGGACAGACTGTACAAAGAGATCACTTTTGAACAAGAGCCCTTTTCTACCATTAGGATTGATACCAAAGGCACTGAAGTAAATGCAAACAAATTTTGTCGCCGGGTCAAGCCGTAGATTTTCGAAATCAAGTAAGTTTTTACTCAAGTTTTTTATATATCAAAATACGTAACGAAAGGCACTCGCACTCGTGACATTACTTGGTTCTAATATTTGCATACCAAAATACACTAACTAATTTTAAGGCACTCGCGCTCGTTACATTACTTGGTTCTAATATTTGCATACCAAAATACACTAACTAATTTTAAGGCACTCGCACTCGTGACATTACTTGGTTCTAATATTTGCATACCAAAATACACTAACTAATTTTAAGGCACACGCACTCGTTACATTACTTGGTTCTAATATTTGCATACCAAAATACACTAACTAATTTTAAGGCACTCGCACTCGTTACATTACTTGGTTCTAATATTTGTATACCAAAATGCACTAACTAATTTTAAGGTGATAATGTAATATATATCTTGTTCAGGCATTTAATAATATACATGTTTCCACTAACCCCACCGACCCTGACATTTAGTTCAGACCCTGCAATTTGTATTGCCATTTAAAATAATACAAAATAGTTCGTACTGACTGGGTAACCCTTCCTTTTTTCCATTTTTCTCAAGGGCTGATATTATCATACTAAGGGAACATTTTTGCTACATAAACGCCCTTTAAACCTTATTGAAACCTATTTGCAACAATTTCAACCAGTTCGCCCATCTTAGTTCGGCGTCTGGTCCGAGTAATGACGTCATCAAAATGCTGGCCATGCACAATTATAATGCGAATATATTTAAGAAAAATCAAAGTATGTTGGCAACATAAACGTTTTTGTAAATAGATTCAGTGCCAGTACTGCTCCAGACATTAAACAGAAACAATATTTACACAGAATTCTACTTTGAAATGCAATAGGCCATTTTGCCCATGAGCAAAGGGCATGAGTCACATTGTAGAATATGTCAAAAAGGACAAAATTTGGCCCCTTGTAAATTTCGTGACGATTTTCAGCGAACTATATCAAACTAAACTTCGAGGCATTAGCAACGATTTTATCCAGTTCACACATCTGAGGTCCGCTTCTGGGTTAAATAGTGACGTCATCAAAATGGCGGTCACCGCGCTATTTATTCGAATATTCATAGTATATGTATTAAAGTATGTTAGCCAGACAAAGTCTTATATAGTTTAGTGCTTGTCCCGCTCCAGATTGTTAATATAAACTACATTTACAGAGTAATGTACATGCCCGGGGGTGTTCATATTTTGCAAAGTAATTGGCTATTGAGCGTAGACTATAACAAAGGTCTCAGATCTGATCGTCGATGTGACCTTGGAATCGAAGATCAAAGTCAAATATAATTAAAATCTATCTGACTTATGGCTCGTAACACGAACGCCTCTTTTATGTTTTGACTAAGGGAGTTCATATTTGGCACAATGGTTGCCTGTGGTGTGTAGATGTACAACAAATGTTTAGATCACCGATATGACTTTGGAGTCAAAGGTCAAGGTCAAATATATTTAACATTTGCCTAACAGCTCTTAAAGCAAACTCCACATTCATAAATCCACCAACCCGAAGTGTCTATTCATCCGTTTTTCCATAACTCTTGTATCTCATCAAAACTTTAAAAATTCTCTAAGCTTTGGTCAAATTTTCACCTCAGTTAGACGGTGTGCAGAACCCATGACTCAATTACGCAGACTCAAAGTCAGGGTAACAGTTCCAGGTAATGGAATTTAGCCTTCGATTTCGCGTATGCTCCATATCGCCTCTAACCCATGAAAGATTATCATTACACTTTGATACGATGTTCAGCTCATTGCGAGGGTGTGCAAAATACATAGCTCAATCATGCAAACTAAAGGCCAAGGTCACAGTTGAAGGTAATGGGATTGAACAATGAATTTCATGTCCACCCTATATCTAATTTTGGTCGAATATTTGTCTAAGTTAGATGATGTGCGAAGCGTGTAATTCAACCATGACCATAAGGTCGTGGTCACCAGTGGTGACCACAAGTTTGAGCCTTTAATTCTATGTCCGCACCCTATCGCCTTTACCCTGAAATCATTTCATAAAATATAGGTGAAATGTTCGGTTCAGTGAGAGGATATGCAAAATGTATGACAAAACTGTGGCTAAAGGCACTCGACAAACCTATGTGGTTTATATGGGGAACTCGGTCGCGTCCCACTTAGTGTCCACAGAAAACTTAATATGATCAAATTTTGGATAAAACTACTGAACAATAGTGAATCTTCAATCACTAAGCTAGTCTACTTCATGTTTCAAAATGATGAAAACAGAAATATCTCATACAACGGGGCCAACTGGGCTTTCCAAATAAAATCATTGTTGGACAGTCTAGGACTTTCCTATCTGTGGCTTGTACAGACAGAACTGGATATGCCATATGCATTAATAAAACAAAGAATCATTGACCTATATTATCAGTCCTGGTATGCAAACATTAATAATTCAAATAGATTAGCCAGTTATGCACGATACAAGCACTATTTTGACCTCAAGGTCTATTTAAATACTATCTGCGAACCAAAATACAGAGTAGCCCTTTGTAGATTTAGATTATCATCCCATGATTTAGCTATTGAGCGAGGCAGATATGCAGGAATTCCTGCAAATGAAAGATTCTGTAAATGTTGTAACATGAAAGTTGCAGAAAATGAATACCATTTTATGCTAGAATGCCCTGGTTATAAGGACATTAGAAAAAAGTATTTTAAACCGTATTACTGCCATTGGCCAAGTCTGAATAAATTCGATAGTCTGATGATGTCAAACTCAGCACAGATGTTGTTAAACACTGCAAAATATTTGTATAATGCAGCAAAACATAGACAAGAAGTACTGAATCAGCAAGAAAGCTGATATGTTTTATTTAGATATACATATATATTTATATATATGCACACAAAAAACCCATTTACCATGTGATGTGTACCGATAGTGCCATCGATATGCTCAACAGGGCGGACCCAGACCAGAACCGAAGCTATGTCGGATCTGGTCTGGGCCCAAACTGTCCATATGGTGCGCTAGGAATAACAAAGACGTCAAACGGTTTCTGACCCAGATCAGGCCTGATGTCCTGTCTGACCTGATCTGGGTCCATACTTTTAATAAAGATGCCATTAGTTGCTAAGAGTTTAGAAACTACTCGGAAAACTGATCATGAATACAATGCCCAGTATAGACAGAAATATCTGATATAATCAAGATATAGGTGCAACAAAAAGATATTATCATGCATATCATATTATATGTAGGGCTAGATAACAGCCTACTCTATTTTTAGTCTATATGTCTAATTGTGGTCAAATATAAATGTGTAACTGAGATGCAGCAGACTTAACTAGACCGAAAGTGCTGGCTGATCCAGCAACATAAAATGGAACAACCCAACTATAGTGCGAACCCATACTAGAAAGCCCTGTAGGAAGCATGCCGGCTAAGACCCCTAATCTACTATACAAAAATTACTTTCATTTTGTTAAAAGTTTAAGAATTACTTAGGCAGAACAGTGTGGACCCAAATGAGATGCTGCAGAATGTGGAATTGCATGGGGTCCACAGTGTTTGCATCAAATTTAAAATAAATAATATATATAAATAAATAGATCAATAATTAAATAAATCAACCTCTTCACAGCCTTAACTTTCGCAAACCAGATAGAAGAGGGTATTATCATACTTATAAAGGGTAAATGATGTTATGAGACCCATATAGGCCTGGCGGTAAGTCAGCAAAAAGTGCAGGCCCAGATCAGATGTCTCAGAAAGGGACATCTGATCGGGGTCTGCACGGTTTGCTAAGTCACTGAGTATTCATTTACAATTTGGATAAAATATATATACATATATATATATATAAAATACACTCAGCAACCCTTGAACTGGGAATCGACAGGTCCAATTGATTAGAGCACGAATTTCCATTTTAGACTAGTTGCAGAACTGCGACTTTAAATCTGTTTATCTTTGACTTTATTTAAAGTCGCAGGCAATTGCCTTGTTTATTCAATCGCATACAAATTGTTTTTGTTTTGGTTTTCCGTGTCACTGGCATCAGTAAAGGTCAACTTCCGGCGGTCTAACCTTAAGTTCAAATGGAAACACTTTTCGCGAAAAAAAAAAACGTTTTCGCGAAAACTTTCGTAGGCTGAAATTTCTTGTGTACAGAATTTTCAACATATCATAAAAAGCTATGTCAACGTTTTTATCATTTATTTTATAGAAGTCCAATGGTTATTCCAAAGAAAACTAATCTTCCAAGGTTCAAGAGTGGGGTCCAACATTTTCCAGGGGAGGGACCTGTAGGGTGGTTCAATTTTTTCGAGGTGGTGGGGGAGAGTAGGGTCCAATTGGCAATACCTATAGAAACCCTTTCTTTCTTTCTTTCTTTCTTCCATTACGTCTTAACCCCCTTGGGGTATTGGGAATACCAAGTTCTGAGGGGGTTAGTTGAAACAAAGTGATAAAAAAGGTGGTAAGATGAGTTTGTACAGTGCAAGAAGGAGTGTTAATTAAGATAAAACCAGGGGTTTGTATTTAGGGGACACATGGATCACTCGGCAGACAGCACTGCTAAACTGTGCCAGGGTGGGAAGGGTACCTATGTTGGCGGGAGGGCATTCCAATGGATGATAGTTCTGTGAAAGAATGTAAACCTGTAATAGTCTTTGAGAGGCGGGATCTGTCTGTATGCCAGTGAAGGGATGTGTCTTGATGCTCTGGTGCTTCGAACAAGATAAAGTGATGCAGGGATAGCTACGAGGTCGTATGTGACCTTATACATCATCATGAGTCGGCTATCAATACAACGTTGGTCTAAGGGGCCCCAGTTTAGGTCCTTCAGCATAGCAGTGACACTAGATGTGTAACTGTAGTCTCTTGTAGCCCACCTTGCAGCCCTTCTTTGGACTGCTTCCACTTTATTTACATCTGTTGTGGTGTAAGAATACCATACTGTTAAAGTGTACTCCAACTGAGGCCTTGCAAGAGTTTTGTAAGCGACTGATTTAGGGCCTTGTTATGGACACAGATATTTCTTTTAAGGAAGCGTGACCCCTAAGTATTTTGCTGCGGAAACACTTTCCATTTCTACATTATGTAGAATGTACTTAGTGTTTATGGTTTTTGCCCTTTTTGTGATTTGGAGGACCTGGCATTTAGAGGGGTTAAATTGCATATCCCACATCTTTTCCCATTGTTCGAGGCATACTAGGTCTGTTTGTAGACCTCACTTTCTGTAGTTGAGCTGATTGAAAGGTACAAAGCGGTGGTATCTGCAAAAAGTCTTACTCTGGATTTGACCTGCTCAGGCAGGTCATTTATGTTTGCAAGGAAGAGAATTGGGCTAAAAACTGAGCCCTGCGGGACGCCAGAGGAGATTGAGATTCTATCTGAATTTATTCCATTGATTACAGCTGCCTGTTTTCGATTGTCCTAAAAGTCTTTTATCTTAAGAGTGTCTCTTCTGATACCATAATGGTGTAGTTTGAGGAGGATTTTTTCATGGGCAACTTTATCAAAAGCTTTACTTAAGTCTAAAATAATAAGACCAGTCTGCTTGCCAATCTGCATGTTTTCATATAGTTCATCAATTTACATTATAAGTTGTGTCTCGCAAGATCTCTTTTCTCAGAAGCCATGCTGCATTTCATAAAATATGTCCAGTTTAGTAAAGTGTTTAGCCAGGCTAGAAGCAACACTATGATCAAAAATTTTACACAGGACACAAGTCAGTGAGATTGGCCTGTAGTTGGATGGCTCAGATTCTTCGACTTTTTTGAAAATTGGGGAAACATTTGCTTCTTTCCAAATGTCTGGTATTTTTCCAGTATCAATTGATCTCTGGAAAATAAGCTGCAGGATGGGCGCTAATTCCTTGTGTAATGTTTGTAGGAAAATGGGTTTGAATTTGTCGGGTCCTGTAGCCTTGTGTGGGTTCAAGCATACAAGTAGCTTGTCAATGCCTCCAACAGATATGCTTATATCAGGCATTTTGGGTGGAGACTGGGCTGGAATAGTAGGTTGGCCCCAGAGTCATGATATAACCCATATAACTTGTGTTTTTTGCAGGGTTGGGGGTTCGAATGATCTGCCCCTTTTGAAGCTGAAGCTACTCTAACTTAATTACTTAATGAAAGTGGAATCCATTTTCAATATAACATGCTTCAATGATGCTTTTAGTTAATATATATACATGTAAATATAAATCAGAAACGTTTTATAAAATATAAAACAAATCAATAAACACAGGACTCTTACCAGAAAAAGCAAGATACACAAGGATAGGATAGACTAAAAAGCCCCTTCAAGTTTGCTTAATGTGATGCTAATTTCATCCTCTCAACAGGCTAAATTTTTAAGGTCCATCTCTCTGAAAGCTGCAGCACACAGCACACCACCCTAACACCCTTGAAAAAAGGACATTTTATGGAATGTATTGTTTCACGAATAGATAAGATATTAAACACTCAGAAATACAAACTGTCTCTAGATTTGGCCTCTATAGTTGTAACTTGCTGTTGATAACCTGTTCACAGTTTGTAAGGTGAAACTTTTAATTACATTTCAATGGGTGAGTCTATGAGTGAGGCATTTTCTGGTCATTTATAATTGCAGTTTTACCAGCTTTACTTTTTCCATTATCTTCTGGGATCACTCCCATTTACATCAGACCATGATCAAGCTTCTTCAATAGAAACATGCAGTTTGACCATTTTGTTCCTGATATTTTAATCATGGCTGCAGACACAGTTAACCATGTTTAATGTACTATGGCTACAAACTGATTAAAACTGCAAATATTGCGCCATTCATTTAACTAGTGCTGTCTCACTATGATTTGCAGCCGGTACAAAAAGAGTCTGAAACCACAATGGAAAAAAGAGAAACCACTTTCTCTTTTTGGTGTAATCCTTGGTATTGGTTAGCAAGCCATGGAATATTGCAATTTGTGTAATTTAAATGTATATTTTATGTGTATATTTAACATCAATTTGTGCTGTGTTTATATTTAATTGCTAATCTGTGCTTCTGAAATAAATAAATCAATCAAATTGAGCATTAGCTGTTGAGCCTGTATAGGCTTGTTCCCTTAAAAACAACACATGACACGTGCATACGCTGTACTCTAGGGGATTGTAGGATAAAGTAACAGTTTCTAAATTGGCGTATGGTTCTTTAATATAATGAACAGTGGGTGGTGGCCTTCAATGCATAGGTTACTTCCTTCCCTGCACAAGTAACTTCCAATTAACATTATTATCTGATTGCAATTGTTGGCACACTGAGCAATGAATAAAAAACGACAGAGCCAGTACCTTGGCATGGAAAACAACCATATGCATTGGATAGATTGACAGACAGATAGGGCAATGTGGTTGATAGTTAACGAAGGTACGAGGGTGGGAAGGAGGGTGGCAGTGATATTTTATCTGCGCATCCTGCATCTTCTACTCATAATTTTGTTCCTGGGATGCAAAGTTTTTTTATTTCAGCGAGTCCAAGGGTGCAATGGTATTGCAAACTTAAAATGAAAAATAGTGTTCTGGACTCATAAGTTTGCAGCTGGGACTCATTGATATGAGAAACAGCGATTGCCAGGAACCATAAGCCAAAAATTGTAAATGAATCACTGTGGTGGGATGCAGAGGTTGGTAGGGGAGGAGGGGACAGGCACGCACAGGCAGGTTAAAGGTTAACACCATGCCAGATGATAATTGCCATCATATAAGTTGGTATTCAACACACAAGTATCACTTTGACTAATGTTCTTAAGCTGGTAATAAGTAGTTACATCTTGTATGATATGAATAGCTAGATGTCTAGTTACAACGTGACAGGTATATTCTGCCCTGACAATTTGGGCCAACAGAAGTCAAAAAGGGCCATTAAAAGTGGTTTATCCGTTAATCAAGGTCGTCAGGATGGTAAGAAATGTGAAAAGAAATGCTATAGACATGAATACTCGACTTACGGTTGAAATTGAAACCTTATTAAAGATGAAATATGACTTTAAAGAAGGTAGTTGACCTCTTTTTTCAGTGAACTGCTTCAATCTGTAATTCCCTTTTGTATGACGAACACCTGCTATAAAAGTAAGAAAGAGGGCAAAACTCAGGAATCGATACAATCAAGCACCACACCTGACCCAGGATACCAATGGGAAAGTGACAACGTCACAACTAGACATCCCAAACGAGGGTCAGGAGGTCAGCCCTTTCCCAGCAGGTGACCACAAGGCATCAACAAACAGCCGTGCATGAAAGTATAGCAAAACAAGACAGAAATAACCTAAATGATTCACAAAAGAAGCACCTCCTTGAAACGGTCAGTAAAATTATTTTACTGTAGGGCTTAAACTGGTTTAACGGTGCACCAACCTCACCCTTAGTTTCAGATGTGGAACAAGACACATAGATGTTTGGTTTGCATGAAAGACCCCTAACTTATCAATGCACCATCTCCTAGAACATATAAATAAAGATATAAAAAGGATATAAAGCAAAGACAAGGACTCAACAGTAAATAAAACTGAATACAAGAGCAAAAGAAATCCAACAGGTAAACCCAGGTGGGCCTGACAACAATTATTCTATTCTATTCTACAATCTATTCCCTTCAGCTTATAGACATACCTAAAATAATTTACACGTGGGAGCCGGATTGAAAAAGTAAATAACAAGCAAATGATTTTAATTTTACAGGTCTTATTAATTAACAACGACCCGTCAGTAACAAAATTTAGAAGTAATATTCAGAAAACACATTTAGTTCACAGGAGCAATAAGGCTTTAGAGATAAAAACAATTCGATTTATGGTTTTGGACCAAATTTGGAGCGGTTTGCATCCATGCAAATATTGGGATTCAGTTAGCCAGCCGAAACTTCAGGGCTGTAAATGATAACATAAAATAAAAATCCATCATACAGCCCTGAATTCAGTGCTAATTTTAGACCAGCTGAGTAGCTGATACACTTAGTTCTCAAAATCCACTTATCTGGAATTCATGCGTGTAAGAGGATATTCAAGCTTGCTCACACAGGACATGTGAACTAATTTGAATAACCTTTTATACTAAAACACAAAACAGTGACCATTCACAAATAAAAGAATACCTTGTTTTGCTCCGCTACACATTGAGGAAGATTAGTAGTGGAATATTTGTTATGCAATACGAATGCATGCGAGCAAACTTAAACACATTCCTGTCTCGGCGCCATATCGAGGCTTTATTTATAGAACAGTGTGTACAACTAGTCATGTATAGATTCTATTCATAAAACTCTATTTATAGGCGGGTATTCCTAAAGTGCAATACATTTGACGTGACAAGTAATCAACTTTGCGAACGCACGCCCCCAAGCCAGTTCTTTTATTTCGTTTTCGAAAAGGACTCGCTACACGGGAGTGTGTGGTTCGCAAGCTATTTCGTCTAAATATTTGTGACGGATACCTGTGACCTTCAATTGTAAATGAAGGTCTTGGATCTGTACCAGCTATAACTGACAGACCTCACAATTTAAGTAATATCGCGTGTTACTATAGAACCACCATCACTTTATATCATGTATTGGATGTTGCACCCCTTTTGAGCATTTCTTCTCAAGTAATTGAAAATAGCGCACAATTTACAATTTACAAACAGGTTTTAAAAGGCGGCTTTGTGATTAGTTATGATCTGTAAAACAGCACTATTAATAGTGGGGTGTCAAACAGTATCGATCCAGATCAGGACCGACGCGCTGTCGGACCTGGTTTGGACCCGGACTGCTTGCATGTTAATTTCGTTTTGCGACAACTCACCGACAGACAACTGACCGAAAGTCAACTCGCAGACAAAAACTGGCAGGCAAAAAAATAATCACCGACACGACAACTGAACGACAAAGACAATTTATCGCGATAGAGTATATTATATATATTTAAACAGTTGATGCACAATAAAAACGACCATCTTGCAAAGTGGTCTATTTTTGTCAGATGATTGATGTTTTATTTCGCTTATACAACCCATTTCCCACCCTAGACCCAAGACGCCCTTTACACGTATTGTATATCTTTATAATGACGTTAAATTGTCCAAAGGGCATCTTGGGTCCTGGGGGTGGGGAGGGGGGAAAGCATCTAAAAACAAACTGAAAGACACCAGTTTCATCTTTTCAATGACTAACATCACAATTTTAAGTATGTTTCGTACGCATGCGCAGAAGGAATACTGCAAAGTTTTGGAAACGAAGGGCATTTATATCCTTAATAATTTAGTACCTTTACTTTTTGAAAACCTATAATGGATTTACTAAAATTCTGGTCTAAACGACACCCAGTATATATAAAGACGTAAAATGAGGGGTGGGAGTAGAAAGCGCGAGTTTTCAAGGTTTTATAAATGACGAATCGCTTTGAAACGTATTTTGATGCTAACTATACATATTATACTACCCAAACAGATGAATTTTAAAATCAATAGGGCTATTTGAAAATTTAGCTTTTGTAATCATGTCAACTTGTGAAACTATACGCCTTATCGCTAGAGCTTCTTAACTCTATTGTGATATCACAAAGCGACTATTGTGTAACGGTTGAACGCTCATTTAAACGGCCTTGATTTGCGTAAATTACAGTTTAACTTGACCTGTAAACCATACTGATCTGTGTTTTAAAACACAAATGAATACACAAATATCGTTTCGTCTTAAACAGTTACAGATTTGCGGATAAAGTTAGTGAGTGACTGATAGACATTAAGGCAACATTTTCTCTTTTCAGTATCCGTTCGCTTAGCAATTTTCAAAGGTCTTCAACGATCAGTTTAACTCACTTCTGAGTAAGCCAATTTTGGCGAGAACTTTGAATTCACGAGGCATCGAGTTCGCGAATATTCGCGAATATTAGGTTCTCGCGAATATTTCCGAATCTACAGTATTCATTGATCGGATACATCAGACGGTTGAGAGGGTTGGTTTTACTCGACCCAGTGAAAAAAGATAAGACAAAAGATAAGAAATTATTAGAGTTGTGACATTATTTTCCATTATGTTCTGATTCGACTCTTCTCATACGAACATAAATCATTTATATTTTATTGCAGCGTTGTTTTACATTTCCTCTTAAAATATAAAGAAGCATCATTCACCTGTCAGTTTCTTCAGACCATTTAGCCTATCCTTACTGCGCATGCTCAGAAGCTTCTTATTTGCAATCAAATAAAACTAACAAGAATATAGTATGTGCCAACAGCCAGCTGATCGGCGTGTATTTAGTATATTTCATGACAAAAGAATAGCATATTTTGTGTTTGTTATTCTGAAGCTCTGCTACAGCCGTATTCTAAGTCCATCCGTCATAGTCTTGGTTTGCGATCCCCAATCAATGGAACAACTTTTACAAGTTAAATCTGAAACGAACTGATATAATATCATCTTCAAGCCGATTCTTCTAATCTTATAATTTTTTACAATTTTGAACAAATTGTTAATACTACAATTGAACTTTAACATCCTGTGTAACTTTAAGGTTGAAATGCACTGTTGCCATCACAATTAATCTGTAAACCTGCGTAAGTTCTGAAAGAAATGCTTAGATGCTCTTGCTGAATAAAGCATAAAATGCTTTAATTTATTTATGCAATACTACGAAAAAAGCTACAATAAAACTCATAAACTCAGATGGTTCAATCACAATATATATGTAAGCTGTTAACACAGTAGTCTAATTCGATTAGAAGCAACCGACTCTAATGCATATATGTAAAATTATGCGTGATGATATTTCTATGGATAGACAAAACACTTTGAAGAGTGACAACGCTTACAATATGAAACATAGTTCTATTAAAATGAATGTCTTAAGTCTTTTCTCTTTTAACATGAAATATTTAACAAGAACAGATGTTCATGTCCAAGTTGGTTATTATATGGGCTCTGCAATAGAAATACCCAAAATTCATCACTCAAAGGTCATGGTACATCTGTATGAAATGCTTTGTGAGCATCTGCTTACCATAACCATGAGAATAATCATTTGTTTTACGTTTTATTATATGCTTTTTACTTTATTATTATTATAAGATAAAAGCGCAGATATATTTACCTTTAAGTGCACCTTCCTTAAATCTATACTTGCCAATCTGTATTTATCCAGAAATTCGCAAATTCACCATCTGCTTGCCATCGCTACCACTTCTTTCCATTCCAATATCCTGAAATTCTTCCTGCCTCTAGTACATACCAATTTGACTATGATGTCCAGTCTTTTCAAACACCTCAAAAAACTAAATACTTGTGATAAATATAGTACATTTATACTTAACAACAATGGGATAGACGAAACCAGAAATTAGGTAGCATTCGTTCTTAATTAGCACTTCTAGACTAAAAATTCTAATCTATTCAAACCACCCTAATATTGTAAAATATCCCTAATATATATTCCTTGATGAACATGGCCACGATAAAACTGAAATAGTGCATTTCATTTGTTCGTCAGTATATGCTTAAATAAAGGGATTAAATTTCCAAATTATAAAAAATATATATTCATTTCTTGAAAGATCTTTCTTTCACATTCCAATGATATTTGCAAATCAATTTTTTATAACTTGTAATGCAATGTGGCATAAAATAATTGAACATGCGGCATAAAATAATTGACTACTTAAATGTATATATTATGCTTCTAATACTGTTGGCCAATGTTTCCAACATCATTCCACAAACATATGTGCTTAAAAATAGTATATGATGTGTATGCTACATCACGATTGTGGGTGGGTGGGTGGGGTGAAAGCACGTTTGAACGATCTGCTGGCTAAGGCTTCGATAATTCAATATTAATCTATCTTCTCTTTATACACCTGTCGTCACGTGCAATTAAAGTTTCACGTGGAAATTCATTTTTCAAATGAATACAACTCACGTGAAACTTAACTATTTAATGCTTTTTCAACTTAGACTTGATGTACCATAAAACCGCTTACAAGCGCCCATTCACACCTTAACCTTAAAACGCCGTGCAAACAAATATAAATTTCATTATGTTCTGATTCGACTCTTCTCATACGAACATAAATCATTTATATTTTATTGCAGCGTTGTTTTACATTTCCTCTTAAAATATAAAGAAGCATCATTCACCTGTCAGTTTCTTCAGACCATTTAGCCTATCCTTACTGCGCATGCTCAGAAGCTTCTTATTTGCAATCAAATAAAACTAACAAGAATATAGTATGTGCCAACAGCCAGCTGATCGACAATAAAGAACGGGCAACCAAAATGCTATTAACAGCCATAAATGAAAAATACAAATGTATTCTTTTATCATATTTGTTAGCAACATTTTCTGAGGTAAAGCTCGTGTATGTACCTGTATTTGGAGCTCTCTAACTTCCATCTGCCATGTTTTTGGATCGATCTCTCAGGAACTACGTTCCCTGCTGCTGTAGCTCCGCCTGATCTGAGGCTGTGTAAGCCGAAACTGCCCTCAGGCAAACCAACTTTATCCAAATTTCCCAGCAAAATCTCTCTTGCTCTAGTGTATGACAGCTTCCTACTTTACGGATCTTACAACCAGACTTAGTTTAACACTTGCCTGAAAAATATAATTACTTAAATTATCATTTATATTAGTTAATTTCATATAAACCAAAAGATGAGTTTTGGGACACACTGTGATTCCCGTAGGGGATATGACTATTCACGTGCATTCCTTAAACTTATCAGTTTTGCTTTGCTTGATAAAAAATTCTAGTCTTTCTTGAAAAATCCTGGTATCTGAACGTATTAAATTTGCCAATTCAGAATATCTCAGGAATCAAACTATCCTAACATGCACATTAAGACGAATCTCAAATTAATAAGATTTTTACCATCTTTACCAAACATTGGTACAATTTTTAGCAACATATGAGGAGTAAAAGGTTCTTTTTAATAACTGGCTTAGACAAATTTCCGTCAGCCTCTTCATTCATCCTTACAGTGCTTGACATAGAAGAATAAAGCACCTTTGGCATCTTTTTTTTTTTTTAATTTAGCTAAATTGTTTCATTCTGCAATGCCGTCCATAAAATTTTGTGACCATTTGAGTTAAATCTATTTTTTTTTTTTTTTTTTTTTTTTTTTTTTTTAAACGGAAATCATTTTTGACCGAACCCCCTTCTCTTAGTCATCTAATTTCATGCAATTTTCAATTGGAATTACACTAATAACAATCTATGGAAAATTATCTCCCAACAAAAACCACCAATCACATTCTTGTTCACGTGATCCCATGAAATTGGCTAAATAAGTCGATTTATAGACACCTAGATGCAACCAAGAAGCGTCGCGTCCTTTCTTGTTTATCACGATATAATTCTCGCCATTTACAATCTATAAACATCATCTCAACAATTAAGAAGCTCTAAACCCATTCTTGTGTTGTATGATTTTATAAATTTAATCTTATTGATCTCAAAACTGAGAATACTAAAACAACCAAGAAGCGTCACACACATTCTTAGTCTTTCACCTTGGGAATCTCAACAAAGACTAACTATAAACCGCATCTCGCCAAACAAAAAGCGCCGACCCCATTCTTGTCTCGTTTTAGTTCTTAAAAGTTTATTTTTGTAATCTCAAATCTGAGAATGCTAAAACAAACACAAAGTGTCACACCCATTCTCGGTAAATCACTTTGGAATCAGCCTAAAGGCAATCTATAAACCTCATCGCGCCAAGCAAGAAGCGCAAAGCCCATTCTTGTTTCGTATGAGTTCTTAAAAGTTTATTTTAATAAACTCAAGTCTGAGAATGCTAAAACAACCAAGTAGCGTCTCATCCATTCTAGATTAATCATTTTTGGAGTCTGACCAAAGACAATCTACATTGTATAATCCACATCTCACCAAACGAGAAGCGCCAAGCCCATTCTTGTTTCGTACAAGTTCTTAAGTTTATTTTAGTAATTTTAAATCTTTGAAAGCTACAACAACCAAGAAGCGCTACCATGTCCGTTCTTGATTAATCACTTTTGGAGTCTGACCAAAAACAATCTACATCGTAAAAACCATATCTCGCCAAACAAGAAATGCCAAGCCCATTCTTGTTTCGTATTAGTTCTTAACAGTTTATATCAGTAATTTTAAATCTTAGAACACTAAAACAATCAAGAAGCGTCACATCTATTCTTGTTTAATCACTTTTGGAGTCTGACCAATAAGTCTCGCCAAATACGAAACGCCAAGCCCATTATGGTTTCGCACAAGTTCTTAAAAGATTATTTTAGTAATCTCAAATCTGAGAATGACAAAACAACTAAGAAGCGTTACACCCATTTTTGATTAATCACTTTGGAGTCTGACCAAAGTTTAATTTAATAACCACAAGTCTGAGTATGCTAAAACAACTAAGAAGCGTTACACCCATTTTTGATTAATCACTTTGGAGTCTGACCAAAGTTTAATTTAATAACCACAAGTCTGAGTATGCTAAAACAACCAAGAAGCGTCACACCCATATTGTATTAACCACATCTCACCAAACAAGAAGCAACAATTCCGTTCTTGTTTCGTATTAGTTCTTAAAAGTTTATTTTAGTAATCTCAAATTGTTGAATGCTAAAACAACCAAGCAGCCTTACACCTATTCTTGGTTAATCACTTTGAGTCTGACCAAAGACACTCTAAATTGCGTAAACCACATCTCGCCAGGCAAGAAGCGCCAATCCCATCCTAGTTTTGTACTAATTCTTAAAAGTTCATTTTAATAATCTCAAATCTTAGAATGCTAAAACAACCAAGAAGCGTCACACCCATTCTTGGTTAATCACTTTGGAGTCTGACTAAAGTCTTCTCGCCAAACAAGAAGCGCCAAGCCCATCCTTGTTTCGTACGAGTTCTTAAGAGTTCATTTTAATAATCTCAAATCTTAGAATGCTAAAACAACCAAGACGCGTCACACCCATTCTTGGTTAATCACTTTGGAGTCTGACCAAAGTCTTCTCGCCAAACAAGAAGCACCAAGCCCATCCTTGTTTCGTACGAGTTCTTAAAAGTTCATTTTAATAATCTCAAATCTTGGAATGCTGAAGCAACCAAGAAGCGTCACACCCATTCTTGGTTAATCCCTTTTGGAGTCTGACCAAAGTCTTCTCGCCAAACAAGAAGCGCCAAGCCCATCCTTGTTTCGTACGAGTTCTTAAAAGTTCATTTTAATAAACTCAATTCTTAGAATGCTAAAACAACCAAGAAGCGTCACACCCATTCTTGGTTAATCACTTTTGGAGTCTGACCAAAGTCTTCTCGCCAAACAAGAAGCGCCAAGCCCATTCTTGTTTCGAACGAGTTCTTAAAAGTTCATTTTAATAATCTCAAATCAGAGAATGCTAAAGCAACCAATAAACGTCACTCCCATTCTTGGTTAATCACTTTGGAGTCTGACCAAAGTCTTCTCGCCCAACAAGAAGCGCCAAGCCCATCCTTGTTTCGGACGAGTTCTTAAAAATTCATTTTAATAATCTGATATCTTAGAATGCTAAAACAGCCAAGAAGCGTCACAGCCGTTCTTTGTAAATCACTTTTTGATTCTGACCAAAGTCTTCTCGCCAAACAAGAAGCACCAAAAATTCTTGTTTCGCACGAGATCTTAAAAGTTCAGTTTTATAATCTCAAATCTGAGTGTGCTAAACCAACCAAGAAGCATCACACCTATTCTTAGTTAATCTTTTTTGGAGTCTGTCCAAAGACAATCTACATTGGATACATATCATCTCGCTAAACAAGCAGCGCCAAGCCCATCCTTGTTTCGTACGAGTTCTTAAAAGTTCATTTTAATAATCTCAAATCTAAGAATGCTAAAACAACCAAGAAGCGTCACACCCATTCTTGATTAATCACTTTTGGAATCTGCCCAAAAACAATCTACATTGTATAAACCTCATCTCGCCAAACAAGAAGTGCCCGGCCCGTTCTTGTTTCGTGCTAGTTCTTAAAAGTTTGTTACAATAATTTCAAATCTGAGGATGTTAAAACAACCAAGAAACGTCACACAAATTTCTTGTTTAATCACTTTAGGAGTCTGACCAAAGACAAACTACATTGTATAAACCACGTCTCGCCAAACAAGAAGCGCCAAGCCCATTCTTGTTTCATGTGAATTCGTAAATTTTATTTTAATTATCTCAAAATCGAGATTGCTAGCTAAAACAAGCAAGAAACTTCTCACTCTGTGATTGAATCGCGAAGACCATGTATGAACATCAACTATCCAAACAAGAAGCGCCAAGCCCATTCTTGTTTCGTATTAATTCATAAGTTTATTTTATTAATCTCAAACTGAGAATACTCAAACTAATAAGAAGCGTCTCACCCTTTCTTGGTATATAACATTGGGAATCTCACAAAAGAACGACAAATTAAATTCAAGCAAGAAGCGCTAAGCTCAATCTTGTTTAGTATAAATACATTAAATTTGAAATTAATCGCCATAGTAGATGCAACCAAAAGGTATCTCAACCTTTTCTTAGGTTAACTTATTAGGGAATCACCCTAAAGATCGACTTTATAAATGATGTCTCTCCAAACATAACGCGCCAAGCACATACTGTTGTATTTCAAATGAATAAGAATTTTTTTAAAGCTAGCTTTTTTTTTTTTTTCTTTTGAGATGCGGAACACACTCCAGATTGACTGCTTACTATGCAAACCAGCAAATAATCCATATCCATGCGATATGTGGACGAACCCATTCATGTCAGAAGTAAAACTTTACTATTTTTGATATTTTAGAAACTCATCGCCCATTCTTGGGAAATAGCAGAATTCAACAAGCCGTTGATCCACACAAACCAAGTCTTAAGTATATGCCGTTACATCTGTCTGTATAATGAGCAGTACATGCTTAAGTTGTGATTAAACTACTTACTTACTATAATATTAAACCTGTATATATTAGCAAATATTTGAATACCCCTAAGCGAAAAAGGTGCAAAATACTCTTATTGGGTCGCTTAAGTTGCTTTTTTATGATAATTATAGATGTACCACGACCTCTGACCAATGACCTTTGTGTCTTTCTATTTCAGACGATTGATGCAGAATGCGTAAAATGAGCCAGTCTGGCTGGAACATATGTGTATGTCAAAGCTTTTATAGTAAATGTAAATAAATGCCTGAAACCATTTTTTCTAGAACAACATATCAATATTGTAAATATAGTCACGCTTCAAAGCGTTTGGTTTATCTGTACTCCTTTACACAATGGTAATCAAACTAAAAACATGCATATGCTTAGTTCATCATGTGCATTTCACGTCTACTCGCAATAATAATTTGCTTTTAGGAACTAAATTGCTACTTATTCTCGAATAACTTAAGAGCTCAATGTTTTCAGGAATCTCACCCTTTTTAGGAGAATAATGTTCGTACCAATAGAAGTCAAACCCAAAACAATATATCTCACCGGACAAGAAGCGCCACACCATCTGTGAAGCATGCAAATTTTATCTATTTATTTTAACATTTTCCGAAAGCTTGCGCTAAGAGGGAGATAACCTTTTTCTTCTTCGTATGCTTAAAAAATTAAGAGTGGCCTCCCTTATACCCAAAATAATAATTTCTGACCTAAAATGCTCTAACGGCGCAAGTAAAACTTAACGTGTTATTAAACATAAGTACCATATTGTCAAACCTGTCATAGCCTCTATGTATCGGACAGCAAGTACTTTACTTTTGAAACAGCTTGAAACAAAAAAGAGCGGCCTTGAATAAAAATGTTTTGACCAGGCTGAAACTATAAAATATCAAGTGAAATATCTAGCTTTTCGTCATGATAAACGAATTCCCCTAGATCTGTATTGCACTGGTTATAAAAAGAATACTTATCATTTAGAGTCCTCTCTTGGTCCAAGTGGCCCTTTAAGCTAACGGAAGGACCTCCAATGTCCAGGCTCTCCACATTGAAAAACGCCTGTCAGTTGTACCTCTTGTTGAAACAATGCTTGTATCCGGAAAAATGTCCACTTGTGACCGAAAAATTCACTCAACTTTGAAAGCACGTTTGAACGATCTGCTGGCTAAGGCTTCGATAATTCAATATTAATCTATCTTCTCTTTATACACCTGTCGTCACGTGCAATTAAAGTTTCACGTGGAAATTCATTTTTCAAATGAATACAACTCACGTGAAACTTAACTATTTAATGCTTTTTCAACTTAGACTTGATGTACCATAAAACCGCTTACAAGCGCCCATTCACACCTTAACCTTAAAACGCCGTGCAAACAAATATAAATTTCAATATTGTGGTATGTGCGACCAGCAAAGGCTCAGACCAGCCTGCGCACATGTGCAGTCTGGTCAGAGCCTTTGCTAGTCGCTTGAATATTCTATGACTGTCAAGCTATTGACCGAACCTCATTTGGAGTTTTAAACTTAAAGGGTGGCTGCACAGGCTGGTTTGAATCTACATTTGTCAAAATGCCACATTGTTGAAAATCACATGTCGGGGCTCAAATTTTACCTCTTAACCGACGGTTCGACAGCAGATGTCCTGTTCGTCAATGTAAGTCGTAAAAAAGTAAACAAACATTGCACTTTCTTCCACTTTGGAGACAGTTATTGAAAAAACGAAGAATGTCATGTAACCGTCCAAGGGCATCTGCTACATTTACAGAGTAGCTTTCAGACCACATACTTTGGGCATATTTACCTAATCACTTTTCACGATGCTGACTGCAGTTCCAGGGGTCTCAAGTTCGATCCTGGTCCGGTTCCAAACGTTCGTGAAGGTTGATCATGAAATGTATTTGGTCATTCACGTCCTTCAGCTGATTAAAAATGGTTGTTGTTAGTTACATGCGAACGTATGTGCACGAAGGAGTGGTTAACCGCTTGGTCAAGCTTGCCCAGGAAAAAGTGTGGTTAGATGAACTGACCATCTCGCATGGCCATAGCTGTTGACTGAGACGTAAAGAATCAAAACAAACAAAACACAACTTTTCGCGGCAACGGGGTGTCAGCAGCCCAAAACACATGAGAACAGAGGCAAAGACCGTGATTTACTCTGCGTTGGTGCCTTGCTAGAAGCTTGGCATGTCATGTTTTACAAGCGATGGAAACATAGGGTAGTATGTACGATGATCCTTTAAGCTGATAAAGCAGCACAAGTGATAAATCAGTGGGAAATTGTCTAAAATCCATGGCTACGCATTTGATCTATATAAATGATACGGACATTAATGATTTGGAACATCTGTTATTTCTAAATGCCACTTGTATTCGAAGTTTTGGGTGTTGGCCTTTCTCATAATCAAACCACTGAGAGTACTGATAGGGACGGCTGAAACATCTGTTATTTCTAAATGCCACTTCTATATTCGAAGTTTTGGATGTTGGCCTTTCTCTTAAAAAGCTAGCTAGTATTTCATTTCTGACTTTGAAATTCACCACATTTTAGGATGAAATATATATCACCTCATGAATAATGATGTAGATAGTTACTGTTCTGCCAGCCAAGAGTGACAGTGACTTCATGATTTGTTTACAAAGTTATCATGGACTTATAATCGATAAATCACTTGTGTATCAATCCTTTCCTCAGGATAGGATTGATACACAAGTTATCTATCGAGTCTCGTTAGCTCAAGTGAAGTGTACACAATTTTATGCTTTATTCTAATGCACATGAGTTTGTAACGCGACGTCTGATTGGATAGCGTCAAAAATTTGCGACAGTATATCCTGCGATATACTGTCGGAAATAGTTTGACGTCATTAATTACGTCATCTTCGGTTGGATGACGTGCGGCTTTATACGGCTTGCAACGCTCCAATTTGAGCTCAAACTGCAGAAGTGCATTAGAATGGGGATAACCAGACTCAAAATTTTCATTTGAGGAGGTATATCGTCGGATATACGTTCGGAAATCACGTTTTACGGCTCCGCTCGCGCGTCGCCGTAAAACTACATTTCCGACGATATACCTCCCCAAATGAAAATTTTGAATACAGTTATCCCCTAATTTAACAATTGTAAACAAAATATTACGTCACTGTCACTCTTGGTTGGCTCGACAGTACTAACCATTGTTTTTCCGCAAAAACAATAACAACATTTATTTTGTTGTTGAATTGTTATGATTAAGATTTGTTGTAATTTCATATTATTTCTTATTTATGACAAGGTCATCCTGTCCGAATTGTCGTGGTTAAGCACTGAATCAACATCATCCACCAACGCAGAGTAAATCACGATCTTTGCCCCAATTTCAATGTGTTTTTGGCGGCTGTTGACATCCCTTCGACACGCGAAAAGTGATTCCGCAAATATGTACAAAGTATGTGATCAACTATTCTGCAAACGTTGATTTCCTTAGGTAGTTGCATGACATCCTCCGATTTTTCAATACATGTCTTAATTTTTTTCTTTATCCAAAATGTAAGAAAATGCAAAGTTAGTTTACTTTTTATGCTTTCCCATGCCGAACCAGAAATTGTTCCATTTGTTTATATTATTGAATTGGTAGACGTGAATAGATCTGTTTTTATAGGAAAAAAAAGTAGCTGTAGAAGCTGAAAATTGATGTGTTTTTAAAAATCTTATGAATTTCGAAATCGTTGCCCTTTTGAATTGTGTCTGTTTGTTTGTTTGTTTGCACGCCAGTCAACATTTCTTCATAGATGGGGACGGATTTTCCTAGGTTGAAACAGTACTAAGAAAGGATAAATGTGTCTTGCTAAAGGACACAACGCAGTGACGCCGGTGAGGCTCGAATCCGCAACCTCTCGGTCTCCAGTCAAGTAGTAATTTTAAAAGTGTGTGGTTTAATATGACGTGATATGAAATGACAGCTGCCGGTTTATGAGAGCTCACTATAGGTGTACACTTTAGACACCGGTTGCATGTTCATTTACCCTATGTATACTATCGAAAAACCACTAGTGGTTTAAGGGAAACGTTATAACGTCCATAGCAACGTTGCGTTTATAATGACAAAATCATAACGTTTTTTACGCCAGAAATGAGATTTCAAAGTATTCTTAATTTCATATGATAAATAGAATCTAACATTCGTGCTGTTGCATTATTGAACTTACTAAACTCGCTCGGCAAACCTCGCATTTTATCTCTTTTCCCAACTCATTTGATAAATTCAATAAAACATGATTACTCATATAAGATCCTCCATTCATCAAACTCTTGTTGTTTGCTTACTAAAACGACCTTCGGAAAAAAAGTCAATTTTAGTTGGATATTAAAACGTGTGACCCCTTAATATAAACAATAAGTCATCCCATGTTTATTATGTCATAACAGGAGTAAGAGCCCATTAATATACAAAGGGTGAAATTTCTCAGATTGTAGAATGATTGCTGTTAGCAGTTATACCATATATTGTCATGTGCATGTATGTTAATGAGGTAAATTAGTGGATGAAATAATAATAAATTTCACTGGTTTAGATACAAAATTGTTGAGTGTAAAATTGTAAATAGTTTTTACCCTTTCATTTAAACAAATGTTTTTGTAGCGTTGCTCAAAAGAACCGTCTCATTGAGACGGTTTATTTGAGTACTCACAACATATGCTTTAGTTGAAAAAAAAAGGAAAATATTTCTTTTGAAAACGCAGGCCAGAGTGATTCAGGCATTATATTTTCGAAATACAATATTTTTCAAAAGAAAATTTGTCGATTTTAGGATCACGAATTCCGAGATTACCGTTAAGTGTGTGAGTTTGTGTTTACCATCCCACCAAAAACTAAGGTCAAATGGTGACAGTTACTGTCGTGCCAACAAAGAGTGAAAGTGACGTAATATTATGTTTACAATTGTTAAGTAAAACATTAACTTGTACACTCCACTTGAGCTAACGCAAAAAGAGGGATCACTTGCGTTTTATTCCTATCCTGCAGATAGGATTAATACACATGTTATCTACTGTTCTGCCAGTCAAGAGTAACAGTGACATAATATTTTGTTTACAATCGCTAAATAAAAAATAACTTGTACACTCCACTTGAGTTAACGCGAATCGATAAATCACTTTTGTATTAATACTATTCTGCGGATAGGATAAATACACAATTAATCTATCGATTATATGTCGCTGATACATGTAACTTTGTACGCAAAACATGACGCCACTGTCACTCTTGGCTAGCAGGACAGTACCTATTCTAAATCCCTAATAACTTTGTAAACAAAACATGACGTCACTATCATTCTTGGCTGACAAGACCGCATAACCGCTGAAAATTGTACATAAATGTTCATGTTTTCAGAATGTACCATTATAGTATTTTTTCAAAATGGTTGAATTTTATTCTTCATGTTTTGTTTTAGATAAAGCTACTCTATGGTGAACATGCATGTCAACTGAAGTGAACATAATACAAAGTGAGAAGATCTAGCTAGCATACCAACTTAGAAGAAAGGGTTCCATCTGCGGTGAACTTCAGTGAACAAGATAAAATATGATGTTAACTACAGGGAAATAGTGTATAGATTGAGGTGAAAAAGCATGTCATGAAAATGGAACGATAATGTTAACTAACGTAAAGATGAACAAGTTTGGCAACTGAGATACTTAGATGAACAAACCTACCGACTAAGAAAAAATAAGTAAATAGGTATGCCACGTAGGGCACGAGCTATAGCAAGGGATAGGCGTCTCAAATCGTTTTATGAAACTATTTTGAGACATGCAGCACTTAACTTTAATAACAAAGAAATTCAAGATATACAGATAGCAGTTAGACAAATGTTGGAGAGAGTTACAGCACAAATGAACACAGGATCGTCGTTTAAAATATCTTACATACAGCCTTGTGGTAGTATTGAGGAGAAATCGTCAATTCTAAAGTCTGAACGTAAGCGATATAGTTACAATGGAGAACGTCTGACAAAATATATTGAATTCGATTATCTGGCAATTATTGATAAACCAGATGATGTGAGATTGGAAGGCAGCTGTCCTGGGTGTCACTTTGAGCTAGAGTCTCTAATAAAACAGGGTGATGAATTTCCTCTAGAATATGGTTCTGATGATGTATTCAACAGTCAAGTACGCATATCTATAGCATCCTTATGTTGTTGTTTTTCTCTTGTGTTCCATCGTGATAGCCCACATGTTCCCACAGCATTTTCTTTTGAACCAGCTAACCCTAACATTAATGGATGTCCTTGCTGCACTGTTACTATGGATACTGGCTGCTTAACGGTTATGCCAAAGGTTATCAACTACAGCAAAGATTGCTGTTCTTTGAGATTATTATGGACTAGTTATGTATCAAGTCTGTCCGACTTTGATTGGAATGATACACTACAGACAACCAAACAGATAAAATATCTTCCGATACACATTGACTTCATACCTGCGCGTAAAATAAGTGGACAACAGATAAATGGATCTAACCCACTCTTTCTTGTTCCAAAGACGTGTTCTTACTGTGGTAAGAAGTGCAGATTGTCCGACTGCCTTAGCGAAGTTGAGTATTTTCTCAACAGTGTGTCAGAAAAGCATCGGAAAACCTATTTAATCATTAAATTCATTTTACAGTTGTTTCGGTTCCTACCCAAATACCATTTAAAAGTAATTCTATCGCACCATTGTAAAATATGTACAGATCC
Organism: Loripinus fragilis; assembly: GCA_964019695.1. Lineage (NCBI taxonomy): Eukaryota > Metazoa > Mollusca > Bivalvia > Lucinida > Lucinidae > Loripinus > Loripinus fragilis. The sequence continues at coordinate 1,843 of CAXHUL010000239.1, read as the reverse complement.
ATCAGAGGATTGTGCTACATGCGTTTCGAGCATACTACGTGAACTGTTACAATCTTATGAAAATGGTGTATTAATGTCATTTCGTGGGAATGTGAACCTTCTTGAAAGATTTTACCCAAACGAAGGTAAGTGGTTTAGTGAGAGATACACACTAAACTTGATAATCAAGGAATTATCTAATTTCAAAACATGGAAACTAATTTTTTTCCAAGTTATAAATGACCCCCTTTTTTCTTTTTTTTAAACAGCTTTAAATTGAACCTAGAAGAACGGTACTTAGCATGTGGATTTAAATGCACACCGCGTAACTAAAACTTATTTTTGGGAGACGCCCTTATTTGTAAATGAAGCCCAAATCCCCTGTGCAAAAGAATAACTTAGTTGTTTTTCCTTATGAATATACCTATGTGTGCCCCTATAGATACACGTGGTATATTTGCATTGCTATGATGATATACTAGCCTACAGGAATATCTATATCCGCTTATTCAACGAAAATCTATTCAGCAAACCTCACTCGTCATCACTTTGACACAAACACGCACGCACGCACGCAATTGTAAAAGTCTATATGGGTCCTAGACCGTGCCGTATTGAAAGCAGGCAAATATAAGGCTTAAGCATGAAACCTTTATGTACATGTAGCACCTTCCATTTCAATTCATCGCCTCTTTTTGCCTTTGAGGTAATTTGCCATGGTTTTGTCGTCTGCTGATTTTTGTTTTTAAAATCAGTTTTTTTGTTGTTGTTGTTTTTTCTGTTTTTTTGGTAATATCAGTAGAGTGTCAAGTAGTTTGGATCCAAATCAAGCCGGTCGGATCTGATCTGGGTCTAAATTGTTTGCAAAGGTTTTCAGCAGACGACACTAGTAAGTAAAGAGTTCATGACGACATTTCACGCAAATTAGAGAGTTGAAGAGAATAGCGAATCGGGGATATACATTAAACTTCAAGAGCATCAAATGTTTGCCTGCTTAAGATATTTCGCTGATAAACTTTGTCAACAGCCGAAGCCAAGTTCAGGCTAAAATGTTGGGCATTATCTGGATCCATACTGTTTGAAAACCTACTTTTATTCCTGAAAGACATATTTTTTAGAAAATAATTATCTCGAAATAAAAATTCACCGCAGGACAACAACAACCCAGCATTTAAGGTTTAGACAATACTATTTTAACACAGGCCATTTCAAGGCATCGGTTTTAGATGTACAGTGAAGTTAATAAGTCAGTATAAGCAGTGAATCATAGCCTAACGCTGAAGATTGGTCCAGTTACACTACCGCCCATCTATTTGTCCTTGTCGAATTCGCGTTGAAAACGCATTGAAAACGCACGTAATACGCATTAGTTTTCCACCGCGAATTTCGAAAATCCAATCAAAGCCCACTTTCGATACGCGTTGAACTGCAGTGCAACGCATTTACCTGTTAACCAATCAATAACTCAAGTATAGCAACGCAGTTCAACGTACAATTTACGTTGAAACGCATTGTTGAACAGCCAATCAAAAAGGTTCAATTGCGTTGCCATGTAAATCAATGATAATTTTATTATTGAAACCAAGAAAACAGCGAAAACATTATCCCACAAAATGCTTTGTTTATCGTTTCTTTTTTCTTTTTTTTGTGTCAATGGCACTCACTCATTTATGGCCATCGTTGCGAGATATTTCATGTCAGCTGACTTCACATCCCATGACATTTGTTTAACATCGGTTACAATTCAAATATGTGGACCAGTTCATCGTGTTTAGTCCAGCCATATCAAACAGGTCCGTAATTCTGTGTTATCAGGCCTTGGGATCAGCTTTCAGAACCTGAACCTGCTGCATTTTGATCAAAT